>PVKS010013845.1:0-49806 GCA_004027875.1 Aplodontia rufa | reverse complement strand
AACTCACTCCGTGTGGGTAGTGGCTACCTCACTGAACAGGTCCAGACTATTTTTGGAACATGACGTTAAGTGACAGAGAGCCACTAGAGGATTTGGAGTCGTTCAGTCACAAGGCCAGTGCAGATGCAAGCACAGGGAAGATCAGCCTGATCTTCCGGTGGGAGAAGGACCAGGACCATGTGCGAGGGGGTGGCGAGCGGCCATGCTGGAGACAACGCGCCCTCTGGCGGCGGCTGGTAGAGTCACGTTGTCTCTCCAGTACCTAAGCCACCCTGTCCCTACAGATGACAGCGTGGGCTCAGATGTCCAATGGTGGCTTTGGTGACCTGAGGTGGCAGCGAGGGTGCTCAATTATTTTTTTTCAACGCATAGAGGATTAAAAGGTGCCTGCAGGACGCAGTCCCCCAATTCAGTCGCTGGGACTGAGGTTTCAAACTCGGAGTTATCAGAACCATTGAAAAGAGGGAGGTCTTGACTCCAAATCAGCTTTTCTCTGACCAGCTCAGTCACCAGCAATGTCACAACAGAGAAAAACGACAGGACACAGATGTGAAAAGGAGAGACTGCCTGTCCTGTCCCAGGAGGGGGACAGGTGGAGAAAAGGGAGCTGGGATCCCTGGGTTCACTCCCACCCTACACCACCCACCCCTCATCCTCAGGACCCTGGGGTTACTTGCCCCTGCGTGCCTCCACTCATGCACCTGAAAAATCACATCCTCAGTGTTGTCAGGAAGATGGAAGGGGCTGTGTGACTTGCTCCTGCTTGGGGACACAGTGAATGGGCTCACTTCCCTACGCTGGCTCAGCAAGTCCATACAGGTTATTAGTCAGTGGGTCGGGTCATTTCCAGCCACCTGAACGTGACTGCAGCTGGGGAGGGTGTTGCCACCTCACTCATCCCAGCTTTCTGTCCCTCTTCCTGACTGGGCTTCAGGAGCAAGCAGGGGTTGTCCAGTTGCTCTGTGGACACTGGGTGCAGATTCCAGAGCTGTTACTCCTGGCCACTCACCCACCTCCCGTGAGCCTCTGCTTCCCCATTTGTAAAATGTGCCCTGTAAGAGTTCGTGAGCTTGCATTCAGACAACCCGAGCTTGAAACGGGGCATTCCTGGCAGTAGGAGTCACACAAATGTTATTTTTGTAACCAGGATTAAACCCCAGGCCTTCACCTCAGGGCTCTATCAGTTTGGGCACCTGAGCGGTGGGGACTCACCAGCACATGCCAGTCTTCAACTGGAGCACCGCCTGGTGGGGAACATGAGTGCCACTGGGCTGGGGTGGGGAGGCAAAGCCAGGGTCTGCTGGGAGGGGGCTGGGGTGGCCTTCATTCCTCCCTGCAAGCTATTCTAGGTCCTGGCCACACAACGGAAGTACTGGGCTTCCGTTTCCCAGCCTGAGCCATGGTGTGTGTGTGTACACACACCTGGGCACATTCAGCCGCTGGTGAGGGGGTCGTCAGTGCAGGCCCCTGGGGCTTGGCTGGGAGATCGTGTTCACCCCGTGGCAGGACTAGGGTGCGGAAGTGAGCGGAGCCCTGAACTTGGACCCACCACCTCTTCTTCCCCACCTTTTGGAGATTCTGTTTCCTCATACGGGGCAGTGTGAAAAATCTGCCTACATCTTGTTCCCCAATAGCCCCGGGAAGGCACCTGCCCAACTTGCACAGGTGGTGAGATGGTAAAGAAGAGTGGGAAAGGGCCTGGAGTGGGTGGCTCAGCGGTTACAGCGCTTGCCTGGCATGGAGGGTGCCAGTTCAAATCCCAGCACCAAGTACACAACAAAGTGTTGGAGCAAGGAAGACCACATGAAAAACTAAATAAAAAATAGATTCTTTCTCACTCTCACTGTCCCTTTCTCTTAAAAAAAAAAAAAAAAAAGCATGGAGAAAGTTGTTCGGAGGGGTATTCATGACCCAAATGCCTTCTTTAAACCTGCTCAATCCGCCAGCATGGTGGCACGCGGCCTCTATTCTGACAACACAGGAGGCCGAGGCAGAAGAATGGCAACTAGGAGGCCAGCCTAGGATGCTTAGGGAGATCCTGTCTCAAAAATAAATAAATAAATAAATAAATAAATAAAAAATTCTGGTGTGGTGGTGGCTTAGGGGCGGGGGTTCCTCCCATGGGTCCCCCAGGGGTATATACACATGAACACACGTGTACGAGGCATACGCTACCATGCAGATGGCATTGTATTCTGCACACCTAGGGCGCCATAACAAAGGGCCGCAGTCTGGGTGTCTCCATGGCTTCCACAGTGGAAATTTATTTTCTCATAGCTCTAGAGGCCAGGATGAAGGTGCTGGCGGGCTGCTCCTCCTCCGCTTGCGCACTGCTCTTTCTCGGTGCTGGGGTTTAGCACATGCTAAGCATGTTCCTTACTGTTGAGCACACAGCCAGCCCTGCCCTCTCCCTGCCTGAGCCATGGCAAATCATCTATCAGCCCGTGAGAACCCACCCTGAAGACCTGTATCTGCAGACAACCACTCAGTTCCCTCTTCCAGATCACTGCCCTAACCAGGAGGAAGTAGTTCCAGAAGTCGGACCATCATCCCTACCCCATACAAAAATAAGGGATGTCAGACTTCATGAACACCATCTTGGTTACTCTGTAAACCTAGGTTTTTGTTTTCTTAAAAGACATGTGTCCCTTTCACAAACCACGACCTTCAGTTGCATTTCCAAACCCGTTCACTTCCCCATACCATTGTTAGAAACTGTCCATTCCCACGGCTAGAGCGTTCCATCGTGTGACCACCCCATGGCAACTGTTTCACGACATGGCCACCATGTTGCATGTGGGTCTCGACACGTAGAAGATATGGGTCGGACACAACCACAGGAATGTCAACCCCGCCCCTAATGGTTGTTTTTTAAATCTTCCACCTAAGTCCTGCTCCTGCCAAGTTCCTATAAATTCTCACTCCCAGCCACAGGGTGCTGCTCTCCAGTCACTGGAGCAGCCCCTGCTACTCCTAATACAGTCTTGTAAAGGGCTGTCCCTGTGTGCCTGCGTCCTGGTCTCCTGCATAAGAGCGTCAGTCAAGTTGGATTAGGGCCCACCATGTGACTTCGTTTTACCTTGATTACCAAATTCTGAGGCACTGAGAGAGCGTCAAAGTGCTCAGGGGCACAGTCGGCTCAGGACATTGGCTGCTCCGCGCCCAGTCTCCAGGGACTGCCAGACTCCTTTCCACCGTGACTCAGGCACAGGTAACTCTAAACCTGGCTGGTTTCTGTCTGTCCTGCACAGATGGGTGCTTAACGCGGTGTCAGCTAACTGATTTCGCTGGCTTCTTCCTGTATTTTAAAACCAAGACTCTTTTTTCCCCCCTGGCCATTGTATTTTTGGGTTTTTTAGGATGTCTTTACTAGGCATTATTTTTGATGGGAAAAGTATTTTTAAAATAGTAAAATAAATTGCAGGGAGCTTTTGGCTTGAACAAGAACACATAGAAATAAATAAGACCCAAGCCAGGTGTGATGGTACACACCCGTAATCTTGGACTCAGGAGGCTGAGGCAGAAGGATTGCAAGTTTGAGGCCAGCCTCAGCAATGTAATGAGACCCTATCTCAAAGTAAAAAAATGGCTGGGGATGTAGGTAAGTAATAGAGTGCCCTAGTACTATAAAAGAAAAGGGGGAGAGAGAGAGAGGGAGGGAGGGAGTTTTTGTGGGAAATTAAGGGCAGATTGTTCCAGTCTTTGTGGGCTGTTCTGGGTTTATCTAGAAGATACAGGGGGTCATGGATTCTCCTAGAACAGGGAACAGTATAGCCCATCTTCCATCTTGGAAAGAAACTGACCAATATTTCAGGGATGGGGAGATTTGAGGGCAGCAGGCTCAAAGGCTCAAGGCAGGCACCTTGCATCAGCTGCTGCTGCAGGAGGAGACAGCAGGTCCATCTTCAGGTGACTGCACCACCTGACCACAAACAGCCACGAGCTCTGGGGAGCACTGCAGAGTCAAGCACCCCCATCATGAAACTAAGAAAGGCAGTGATACCTTTTCTTTTAAAGCCAGGAAGCTGGGGAGCACTCGCCTGGCATGCGTGAGAACCCAGGTTGGAACCCCAGCACCACATATGCAACTAAGTCAGAGAAGCAAAGGCCAGATGGAAAAATAAATAAAGTTATTCTCTCTTTAAAAAAATAAAAACAACCAGGAAGTTTCTGCTTGGCTATGCAGATGTACAGTGAACTGCCCAAAGGTGGCTCCTGGGAGGTCACCTACGAGTCTTAGAATGTCCTCTCTGGTAAGACGATGCCCACACCAGACAGTGTGATTTATACCGGGGCCTTGGAGTCTGAGACTCAGGTCAGCTGTGTGGGCTGGATGGTCCATGTCACCAACCCTACTCATCACCTTGGGCATCAGCGAGAGCAGGTGCCCAGCGTGGCTCTGAGAGGTGGCCAGAAGCTCTCGCCTGGACTCCTGGACCCACCCAATGCTCGCCCTCCTGCTGCTCATTGTGACCTCCACCCTTTGGCTGCAACAGCCCTGAGCAGACCTTTCCGAGCTCTGCGGCTCCGCCTAGCACATTTCTGGACCTGAGTGGCCCAGGGCCTTCCACCAACCTGCAATAACAGAGAACCCCAACACCCAGTGCCGGAACAGGCCCGCTTTGCTGCCTGACCCTCGGCGGGTCTGGAGCACCCTGGTCCACCCATCCTTGCTTTCTTCCTTCCCCTGGAAGCGGGCAACAACGCAAACAGACTCTGCTCTTCCTGCAGCCACCGGGCAGAAGCGCTTTCCCAGGACGGAACCCATGGCAGTGTCCCGGCCTCAGAGAAGGGCCTGGGAGGTCGCCAGAGGGGTCGAGATAACCTTCCAGTGTCACTCTCCCATGAACAAGCCCCAGGACTGGTGTCCCTGAAGAGGTGGGTTCAAGAGAGCTCAGACTTGCAAGCAGAGCTCTCCATGGGGGGCTGTCTGAGAAGTTTCCGCAGCCTCCCTTAGAGACTAGAATCGTGTGCTGTGTGCTGTCGGAACCTCAGCCCGCTTTGGGTGGGGCCTGCCCTGGGGCCTGTGAACTGGGCAGGCGGGAAGCTAGTAGTGGTGCAGAGGACAGGATGTGGCAGTCCTTCCAGTGCTGTTTCTGGCCTGGCTTCACTCACCTGCCTTGTTCAAGATGCATGTGGAGGGGGTCTCTCCATCCAGGATTGCAGGACAACTCTTCCGAGAACCTGCTACACCAGGCTGCTTGGGGACAGGCCAGCTCCCGGATACACCACTAGCTCTCCTGAGGAAATAGTTACCCAGCCCTAGCAGGCAGCGGCTCTGCCATCTGAGACAAGGTGACTTACAATAATGACTTTATTTTAACATATTTAATTACAGACATAAAACAGCTGGGGAAGGGGGTGGGCCCCAGCCTAGCCCCACCCTGGGGCTACCAGGAGGGGGGTGCAGGCGAGGCCTCCCTGATGACCCTCTTTCTGGGGGGTCTTCCTATGGCAGGGCCCTATTGCTTTAGCGGGGGAGGAGCCATGCAGACAAGGGGGGCAGGGAGCCTCTTGGCCCCACCCCACCCGAGCTGGCCTGCCTCCAGAATGCCCAGGCTGTGCCCCAACCCCAGCTCCTCCAGCGCCTCCCTCTGTCCAGGGAGCAGACCCTCTGGCCAGCCCCGCTCTGCTCCCCACCCCCTCTGAAAACCTAAAGGGAATAAATACAAACTTTACAAAGTAAAAGGGGTCCAACGTTGCCCTGGGGTGGGGCCTGCTCTGCTCCCTGCCCAGGGTCTGCTGGGAGTGGAGGCCCGGGGTGCAGGTCGCCCATCTGCCTCACATCATTCCTAGCTGCAGCAGCGTGTTGGCGTAGGCCATGGGCTTGACGTTGGGATGAGGCTGGAGCCAGAGGCAGACGAGAGGCAGTCAGCACAGGGGACCTCCGAGTACCCGGATGCACCACGCCCTCCCCAGCCTGGCTTCTTGGCCTCTTCCTCCCCAGGCCCCAGGGAATGGCAGAGGCCCCAGGGTGACTCACCACTGCTGTGAACTGGTGGAACTGGGGCCGCAGGTCCGAACCCCGGAGGTGGATATAGGAGGCTTTGTTCCCCATTTGGTCGCTGCACGGACAGGAAAAGGGTGACTACTGTGGATAGGACTGGGCTGGGCAGGGCTGGGGATCAAAAGAAGGGAGGGGAACAGGCAGGAGCAGCAGGGAAATGGGAAGAGGGGTGAAGGTGACCGAGGTGGCCGGGCACACTGCCCAGGCAGGTGGGACTCTTGCTGAGAAAGCCTGGAGAAGCCATGCACCAGGAGATGCCAGACAGAGGTATGTCACTAGGCACAGGGATGTTACCCAGCCTGGCCTGGGACACAGGCAGCCCTGCAGGCCCCATTCTTGGCTTCTTCAACAGAAAGAAGGGGTGGAGAGGACAGGGCACTCACTGATAAAGAAAAGGAGGAAGGTTTTTTTTCTTTCAGAAACACCCTGGAGTCTCAATGGAAGACAGGGGTTGCTCCCAGTGGGGGAGCAGGTAGGTACATGGGTGCTCATCATAGTATTCACCTACCCTTCCTACAATGGAAAGTGCCCTCGGTGAAAAGTCAAAACCAAAAGAGACAAGACCTGTGGCCTAGGGGGAGCCCTGGCTGGGGAAGGTGGAGACTTACCAGTAGTTGGGGGCGGAGAAGACGGTGACACAGCGGCCACCATGTGCCACCTCATAGCCCTCAGCCTTGACCTCATGGCTGCGGATGATGTAGTCTAACTGATTCTCCTCCAAGAAGGCCTTGGTCACATCAGGTCCAAACTGGCAGCTCACGCCTCGCTTGCTGACTGAGCGCCCGTTCTGGGGGTGGGTGGAGAGAGATTTGGGGTGACTCCTGGGCCCTGCCACCCGCTGTGCCCACACCCACCCCTGCTGGCATTGCAGACTCACCTGAGGCTGTGGATCCGACCACAGCAGGTCGCACATAGGACCTGATGGGGGAGGGAGGGAACATCATGTTCTTGGTCCATTGCCCAGGGGTGGGCTTGCAGGCCACCTCTGGGCCCAGGCAGAGGACAACTACAGCTGGGACTCAGGACATGCACCCTGTGAGTCTAAGCTGGTCCCAGCATCCCCACGATCTCTCCCTGCCCCTTCCCAAGCCCATTCACTCCGTCACAGCCCAAAAGCTGGATGGGGCTTTTAACATCCCAGTTCCGATCAGGCCTTCTCCTGCTCAGAGCGTTCTGTGGCTCCCCATGGCCATGGCCTATGAACAATGACCTAGCTCCTCACTTGAGACCTGTGAGGGCCTGCAGGATGTGGCCCCAGGAAGCCCAGGTCCAGCACCAACCTCTGATCCCTGCCCTCTCTGCCATCACTCCCTGCTGCTCTTCCCACCAGCTGCCTTCTCCCCTGCCTTGGGAGCCTCTCAAATGTGTCTTCGTCCTGTTGTCAACTCAAATGTCACCTCCCTGGGCCATACCACACTATCCATGTCCTCCATGACACCTGAATTCCTCCCTCCAGGGGTCAGGAGTTGGACTCACAGGTGAAGGACAGGGCTGCCTGGGGCATAGCACACCCCCCCCTGCACTGTGGGTCTTTCTCCCTGGTCAGTGTGGTGACAGGGATGCACTGACTCGAGCTGGGGAAACCGAGGCTCTCGGGCTTGCTGTTTCCCGTTCAGGGCATGAAGCCCAGGTGAGCCAGCGTCAGAGCTCGGATCGCCTCCAGGCCAGTGCTGTCTTCCTGGAGGGAGGGGCGTCCCCTACCCCTGACCCACTTACCAGAGTCTGGGGGTTGCCGATTCCGCTCAATCTTTCGGATGTCGTCCAGGGTGACACCGTCTTCACTAAACAAGCCTCCGTGCATGATCTGGGAAGGGGTGGATGGCTGCTTTGAGGGGAGCAGCCAGCCCCCTCCCTGCACTTCACCAAAACACTGCCCACATACGGGATGCAGAGGGTCCCTGCTGTGTCCTCACCAGCACTTTGCCATTGATGCACTGGGCCAGCGGAAGCCACTCAAACACCTCGCTGAAGAGCTCGTACATCTGGGCTGTGTACTTGGCCTTCACTTCGCCCTCGAAACCGTAGATCTGGTTCATGTTGTCAGTCTCATGGTTGCCTGACAGCCACAGCGGGACAAAATAGAGTCTCCATCAGCCTCTGGGTTCACAGCATCCCCTGCCTGGCATGTGCAGGGGGAACTAGGAGGATTCCCCTCTGATGGCCAGCGGGTCCCAAGCTGATGACAGTTTACACATCAGCCCACCAACCCTTCATAGAAACCCAGTGAGGTACAGACACAGTTCCAGGTCCATTTTCTGGGGAGCAAACTGAGGCTGAAAAGGGCCTGTGGGCACATGGCCACCAGGCCCAGGCCGGTGGAGATCAGGCTCCCCACTGCAGGCCCTTCCCAGCTAGGGTGTGCAAAGAGGCCACACAGAATACAGTTCCCGCCATAGCCCCATGCTGCGCTCCATCCTTCGTTCACTCCTCTGGTCCCTCAGCCTGGGCTTATAGACAGGTACTGCACACTGGCTGTGACGTGGACTCTGCGTGCCCAAGGCATGTCCATTCCTGCCCTTCTCCCGGCCCCGCCTCTCCCAGCGGCACCTGTCTTCAAGCAGCCCTCTCTCAGTGGGAGACCCTTCCCTCTCAGGCCAGCTGCCCTGGCGAGCTCAACTTATCCAAAGCCACCTGTCTTTCAGGAACCTGAACTTCAAGTCCCTGTGGAACCTCCCTCCCATGACATTTCCTCCTGGAGCCTCAGCCACACGAAGGGTGAGCTCCTCACCTCGGCCCTGTGGCCCTCTCTCCCCTTCCCCTCTGCATAGCTGTCTGGCATGCATTCTGAGCTCTATCTTGAGCCTGAACCTGACACTACTCCCCCTGGATTCAGCTCCCTCCCCATCTCCCACTTCTACACTGATCTTCCATCTGTGCCTCACATGGATGTCGGGAGGGCCTGCCGGCCCCAAGTCAGACCCAGACCCTCCCAACCAGATTCCTCATGGAAGCCATAGCTCCATGCACCTCTCTCCCCCAGGGTTCCTGCTCAGACCTGTCCCCCTCACTTGCTCAAGTCCCACAGCACCCTGGCTGAACCAGGACTGGCCAGAACTGCTCCCTCCGCCCCAGGACCTTCGTGCACACAGCTCCTGCTGGCTGACTCTCTTCTTTTGGATCTTTGATCAAGCTGCACGTTCTCAGTGGGCTCAGCCCCTCACCCCACCACCCCACTCCCTTTCCCACTAGGGTGCTGCTCATCGCCTTCTAATGGGCCGGAAATTCACTGGCAGCTCTTGTTCTGCCTGCACTACCCGGGCCGGCGGGGGGGGGGGGGTCCTCTGGGGGCAGCATTCTGCTCCCCAGGCTCAGGAAGAAAGAGCCTGTACAGTGGCACCCAGGAACACCAATGGAAAGGACAGCTGCTGTCATCTTGCCAAAGGCTGAGAAGGCTCCGAAGGACACCATGCCCACCGTGCTGACAAAAGACTAGAGCACAGAGAGGCGGAACCAGTGACCTCATCGCTGCCTCTCCTCTCTGAGGCGCCCTAACCCTATCTCAACATTTTGTTGGGTTTTCAATTTGTTTTGTCTTTTCATTTTTAAAAAAGTGTTATGTAACTCCTTCTGGGTGCTAATGGAAAAGTATAATTTCCCTGCCCTCCCACCCAGGCCCCAGCCCCTCCCTGCCCTGGAGGCACCAGTGGCACCTTCTAGGGATGGCTACTCGCAGACAAGCAAGCAGAGGCCAGCGAAGGGAAGCTGAGAAGTGTGGGCTGGGTGGCGGCAGCGCGCAGCAGGTAGGACGCGCTCCAGGAACAACCCCACCTGCCAAGAGTGCTGGCCTGCGCTCGGCAGGGATTTCGTGACTGATGAGGGTCACCAGGGAGCTTCATGCCTTTGTGAAAACTGTAGAAAGGGTGCCCCTTCCTCAGGGCCAATGACTGCCATCTGCTGGACACTGTCACAGTGCAAACTGCTCCCCTCCCCAGGCCGCCCTGTACTAGCTTGGTGACTTTGCTGAATGACAGCTACAAACACTACCCTGCTGTGGGCTCAGAGGACACAGCGGGAGCAGCCTTGGACCCACAGTGCCCGCTGCCTCCATGCTCACCTCGAAGTAGGTGGAAGTGATCTGGGTAGAGGAGCTTAAAGCCGAAAAGGGTGAGGATCACTTCAACCGAGAAGGAGCCGCGGTCCACAAAGTCGCCATTGAATATCTGCCCTGCTAAGGAAGACATGGCGGGCGGGACAGGAGATGGGCTCTGCTTTCCCACCCTCTCCTCACCCCCAGGAGTGAGCAACAGGACCAGCTCGGGTCTGCACGCGTGTGGCTTGGTCAGCTGCTGGCCTGAGGGCCCCAGGCAGCCATCTTCCTTCAGCCGTCCCCACAAGACAGGCCCAAAGCCACAGGAGGGACAGCACCAAGCCTCACACCCAGTGATGCACAGGCCTGGTGGTCCTGCATGGAGGCTGTTTATCAGCAAATAGTACGATGCCAAAAATACACACTGGGTAGGGGCCACACCCTGTTCTAAGCACCTCATGTGTATGAACTCATCGACTCCTGCCAATGACCCTGTGTAGCGGGCCTTACTAGCTCCATTTCAAAAATGGGGAAACCGAGGCACAGAGAGGTGGAGCAACCCGCTACGATCACATGGCTGCAGTGGCAAGCCAGGATGGAAGGAGTGGGCAGTTCAGGCTCTGTTTGCCTGTGATCTTGTAGCAGATGAGAAAAGCAGGGGCTGGCGGGGGCACAGGCACAGCAGACTGGCCCCCCCACGGACACGCCCTCTCCTGCAGGGGATCCTCTCCATCCCCAGGTCAGGGTGGGGTGGGGACAGGGCTGGCTGTGCCAAGAAGGATACATAGGGGTTGGTCTCCGAGGGTAAACCGTTGAGCTCAAATATGTTGAGGAGGTCGTAGAATTGCCCATGAGTGTCCCCGCACACTGTAATCTTCTCTGTCTGGAAGAAAAGAGGCCACCGGAGAGGGAGGGGCCCAGAAAGAGACATGGGGAGGGGGCAGAAGGGAGGGGAGGGGTGAGAGGTCACGGCAGACCGAGAAGATCCATGCAAGAAACACAGACAAGGGACACAACAATGAGACGGATGGACAGATCAAGAGGCCAGGAAAGGAGGACGAGCAGGAAGGAAGAGAGGTGGGATGTCAGGGACAGAGGGAAGGGCAGACCGCGCCAGGTGGATTTGTGAGTTCCTGAGCTCAGTGGCCCCTCCCTAGCCAGGGAGCCACCTGCCCCCAACACCCCCCACCAGACCATCAGCCCCTGCCCCACAGCACCTCTCTTTCTCTCTCTCTTTTGGTACTGGGGATTGAACCCAGGGGTCCTCAACCACCAAGCTACACCCCCAGCCCACCACCCTTTCTTGCTAAGTTGCCAAGGCTGGCCTCGAACTTGTGAACCTCCTGCCTCAGCCTCCTGAACTACTGGGATTACAGGGGTACACCACTGCACCTGGCTCAACACGCACCTCTTTAAGAGTGGTCTCCACGAGGGTGCTCAGCTTGGAGAGGACCTCTTTGACCTGTACCAGAATCTGAAAGGCAGGGCAGACTGTGAGTGGGACCAGCTGGGGATAGTTACCCATCCTGGCAGATCACAGGTAACATTCAAACCTTCAACGGGTGCTGGTGTTTTTAAAAAATAGCTTAAGACAATGTTTTGGAGAAAACCTGGGGAATTAAAACACCTGGAAAAGTAGATAATATTAATCTCTCAGACTGAATGCCACCCCAACAATACCATGGGTGCTTGTCAATCTTTCCAGAGTTTACAGGCAGTCTGTGGATGTCCTTTCATCAATACTGTCACAACAAAAGGTGGGACAGCTAAACTGCAGACATGCAGAGCAATGTCCCTGTTTCTGGAAGATGCTGGTTATGATAGCTGCAACTTATTCGTGAATGGTTCCCAGAAAAATAGAAAAGGAAGGAAGAGAGAGAGAGAGAGACACACACACAGCAAGCTAACAATCAGTGTGCGCAGGGGAAGTGTGCATGGGTGTTAACTGCACTGTTCCTTCCATTTTCCTGTAGATTTGACAATCCTCAAAATAAAAAAATGGGGGGAAAGGAGTGTTAATCGAGGTGGGCGCTGGCCACTTCTGGTTAGAATGCGGACAGCTAAAAGACGCTGCCAGACCTGAGGACGAGTACAGCCAAACAGCCAAGAGCAGCAAATTTAAAATAACAAACAACCATCTGAGAGGAAGAAGGCGGGGACGTGCGAGGCACTGCGGTTGGCCATGGGCCGGGGTCAGCCTCGCAGGCTTTCCCACTGGTGGCAGGAGGGCAGCATCTGCCAGGCCAAGCCGCAGTGCGTGTGGGCTCCTCCAATAGATGGGAAGCCCAGGGAGCTGTAGCAGTGGAGCGCCCCTGCCCCAGCCACCAGCCCTCTCGGGGCCCTCACAGAAGGCTGGGCACCAGGAGGCCCAAGGCAGAGACCCCAGGAGTCTTGAGGGAAAACCCCAACAAACTCTCCAGCAATCTAGATATCTTGCAGCAGGGCTAAAAACCAGAGAGAGCTCCTGTTCCAAAAGCCGGTGACAGTGAACCACAAAGACAGCGCTGGAGTTTGCCTGGGTGAAGGTCTCCAGCCCTGCTGAAGGGAAAGCCCAGATCCGCTCTGAGAACTCAATGCTGCAGGCACAGCCCCACACAGCCCCGTGGCCTCGCAGCCTGACACACACCAGGCCATTCCGAGGTGAAGCCTCACTGATCTCAGTCTCCACCATTCTCTTACAGAGTGGCCCATGTTGGTTGGTATTCAGAAACTACAGCCCGGAGCGTGGTGCTGGCAGGCTGAGTACTTTGGACTATTAATAAAAACAACAGGAGGCCACCGTTCAGGGTTAAGCTCCTGTGCAAGGCTGCAAAAGGCCAGGCCAGAAATCCAGACGGTGCCACTCCTGCTCCAGTCCCCATCCCCACGCTCAGGCTAAGCTGTTTACCTCAGGCGAAGTCAGAGGAGCTGAGAGATGAAAGCCGTGCCTGCCAGAGGATACCGGCAACAGGCATGACAGTATCTCCCTCCGCCTTTACTCCCTACGAACGTGATCCACAGCACCCGGGTGCTAACCAGCCAGCCATCTCTCTCCTGCCGTCCCTGCCTTACAAGGAAAGCAACTCTGAGGTCACCTATCTGCTTTTTATTCTCTGTTTCTGCTTTCTGTGGACTCCAGAGTCCATAAAAACCTCCTTTTCTCAGCTCGTAGATCTATTTTAATGAGGTATTAGTTGAGTCTAGAATCAAAAATAAAGTCAATTCAGATTTTTAAACTAAATTGCTGTAATTTTGTTCTTTGACTTAAAGGAAATTGGAAGGCCTAAGAAGCAGTCCCCAAACCAAATTTTCTGACCTCTGCTTGCCCCCCCAATCAGATGCCATGCCCACTGCCACCATGACTGCCTACTCTCAAGACAACCATCGTCACTTGAGCCTCCTCTAACCACACACTTCCTCTCTCACCCCCATAACCACCCCAGCCATCTACCTCCAGAAACCCTCCTTCCCAATTCCTTTCTACAGCTCGCTTCCACTTTGAACCTGGACAGTGGCTGGCTGGGTCTCTGCCCCTGTGGAATGTACCACCTGCAACCACGCCAGCTGCTGCCACACCATGCAAGCATACACACTGCCTTCTCTGGGGGCCCAGCACACGGCCACTCGGGAGGGGCACTTGTCACGACCGCTCGGTGCCCAGGGCTGGCAGTGCCGTGAGGCTACCTCAGGGTCTCAGGTGTGTGCAGTGCCTGACAGGCGCGTTACCTGGTAGGCGCATTTCCTGTGCAGTTTCTTCTGCTCCTTGTACCACTGCATGAGCTCCTTCATGAAGGTGATTGTCACTTTGCCGTCCTCCAGCTTGGGCCCGCTGTACTCATCCTCAATGGCTGCATGTGAACAAGGGAACTAGAGTCAGGGGCCTCAGGGGCGGTGGGGCAGGAAGGGGGCCTGGCTCTGGGGGACGGTGGAGGCCTGGCCCTATGCATGGTGAAGAGGGATGGCGCCTGAGGCTGAGGCGTGCCTTTGGTGTCCCTGGGTTTTAGGCTTAGCATGGAACCCCTGAAATTCTTGGACTCTCTGAAGTGCCAGCGTCCTGTTCTCAACCGTAACATAGTGGCTTCTCCTCTGGGAGCTGTTCTTTGCGGAGCTGCCCAGCATTCTAAATTCTAAAGGAAAACAGCATCTAAATGGTTAAGATGCTACCTGCTAAAACGTCTTTCTCTACATTTACAGGATCCAGAACACCTGGTGACCTTCAGATGACATCAGAATATGTAGTACTTCTTACTCTTTTTAGTCCTGTGCTTAATGAAGCACACAAAAAGAGAAACGACAAAAAGACAGAAGACACCCAGGGACGAGGAGAGGCTGTTGAGCACAGGTCTTCTGCCACTGTCACCTGCACTTCCTCTCCCTCTGTACGTAAGCCCTTTTGAGTACCAGAGCATTAGAGTCTTTTTTTGGATTGATGACAGTTCTGCCTCGCTTCTCAGGGTGCAGGCCCTCAGATATGTCTGATTTCCTTCCTATCAACTCTCAGAAAATGAACTTGGGTCCGGTGATGTCAGAGCCGATGATTTAACCCACCATGTCTCTGTAATGCAGACTCCACAAAACCCCCACAGACAGGGCTCAGGTGGGAGGACAGGGGCCACGGCCTGAAAGGGATGCCCGAGCGGAGCACGGGCCTGTGGAAGTGAGAGGTGCATTAAAGTGGAACGTGCTGGGGGCTGGAGCGGTGGCTCGGCGGTTACGGTGCTTGCCCAGCATGTGCGAGTACACGGGTTCAAACCCCAGCACCCATGTACACAACGAAGTGTCGGAGCAACAAAAGCCACGTGAAAAATTCTATAAAAATTGATTCTCTCTCTTTCACTGTCCCTCTCTTTTTTTAAAAAAGTGGGATGTGCTGGTGATTGTCGGAACTGCTTTTCGGGTTGAGAAGGTCACGAGCTCAACTTCAGGCACCGGGGCCTGGGCAGGAGTAGACGTGGGCAGCTGCAGTGGTGCAGAGACGGAGCCTAGCCATGCTCCTGTTGGCCCCTCTCGGGCACAGAATGCCAGTGAGAGCTGCTCTGGCTGCCAGCAACAGGCAGAGACTGCCCATGCTGTGTGCCTGATCCTGTGGGGGAGGCCCTGGGCCCAGTTGGCAAGGCAGGCTGATGCCAGTGGCCCTGGGGGCTACAAATGACTCCAGACATGACTAGGCATAGCTTCCGGGCTTGGCTCTGCTTGCCCAGAAGGTGCGAAGGCCCAGGGTGCTCCGTACAGCACAGGCATGCACGGATGTGACAGCCAGCCTCACTCCTCACACCGGGGGACACACCATGCAGCCTGTAATGTCCAACAACTGCAGAGATACTCCCTCCCCAGAGCTGGTTTGTCAAAGACAACTGACAGGCACCCGAAGGGCGAGCTGTCTAAAAGGAAGGAGACGAAGGCGGGGGGGCTCCGCTCACACTGGATGCTCCCGCCTTCCCAGTGTCCGGGCAGGAGGGGACCATGCAATTCACCGGGAGAGGAACACACTAGTACAGCACCACTTAGGATTCTTTCTTCTCCCTTCACGTCAAATCCACCCTCCTGAAGTGGTCACAGGACCAGGGCTGCAAGAGTAAGAGCCGGAAGCAGGGAGCAGACGCTGCTTACCCTTACCTCCGAGGGCCTGCCCCCACGCGGCAAACCTGGGGTCACAGTGACAGCAGCTCTATTACCTGCTCAAATGGCCCAGGGCAGCCTTACCCTAGCTGAATGGAAATGCTCTGCTGGGAGAGGCACTTGCTGGACTAGGATGAGAAAAACTCTGAGAGGCCCTGAATTCAATCACAATGGCAGGATACGGACGGGGGAAGACAAGCGGAGCTAACCAGTCAGGAGCTGTGGGTGAACCCAACAAAAGCCACTTTGCCACTGCTGAACCTGCGCAGAAACCCGACTTGCTGTCCAGGAGCCCGCGCCGGTGCAGGGAGGGCGGGCAGCAGCCAACTCACTCATGCTCTCGATGTCCAGCGAGTCCACGACGGAGCGCTTGTGCTCGTCGCCCGCAATGGCCCGCTCGAAGGCCTTCTGCTTCACGATCCTGCTGCACTCCTGGTACTTCATTTTGGCATCTTTGTCATGGGGCTTCACCTTCACCACCTGGGCCGGGGAAGGCAGAGGGCGGGGAGGCGTCAGCATTCAGAACGGTGTCTGCCCAGCCCCGGGCTCTGTAAGGGCTGTGCTGGGTGCAAACGTGGATGCGTCTCGCCCGGGTTTCCCCCTCCCTGAACTGAGCACGGGAGCTGCCCACGCAGGGCTGCTGTGCGTGGCGAGCGCCTCAGCCCAACGGGCGCCCTCGATGGCTGTTAGCTTTGGCTCTCCTTACGCCGGCGCGCCTGTATCCCTTCAACTCCACACGCTCTCAGGATCACAAGTTCGTGGCTGGCCTCAGCAACTTAGTGAGACCCTGTCTCAAATAAAAAGTTGAAAAATGGGCTGGGGAAGCAGCTCAGTGGTAAAGTGCCCCAGGGTCAAATCCCAGGGCAAGAACGAAGCAAAGCAAAAAACAAACAAAAACCCCCCCAAAAAACAACAAAGAAACAACCGCACTGAGGGCCACGCTCAGCCTCGGGCTCCTGGTGCGAGCTGGCACAGGCGAGGTGCGTGTGTCTGCGGGGCTCACATGCTGCTATCATCACTGCCATGTCACGCAGGTGGGAGCTGAGGGTGGTGGGCTCGGCCACAAGGAACGTGTGGACACATCTGCTGTCTGTACTGTCGGTCGGACGCCCTGGTTGGGCCTGAGATTCCTCTGTGGAGTGGGAGTGTTCAGGGCTCTGCTACCAAGGCCATTGGAAGGCACGAGCAAGGAACCCAGGGTCTGGCACTTGGACTTCCGGCTTTTCTTTTTTCCACACCAGGGATCCAACTCAGGGGCAATTAACCGCTGAGCCACATCCACAGCCCTTTTTATACTTTATTTCGAGACAGGGTCTAAGTTGTTCAGGGCCTTGCTAGGCTGGCTTTGAATGGACCTCAGGCTTCTTGGAAGACCTGGGACAAATGGTTTCCTGAACTGAGGAGACGTGAGACAGGGTCATCAGGTTCGCAGCAGTCTGTCAGCCTCCCCTCTTCACGGGGGCGCTGGCAGCTGCACTGCCTTGGAGGGCCGCGTGAGCATGGAGCGAGGAAGGTGTGAAGCGTGTGCAGTGGCGCAGGTGTGGGGTGGCGCCGCACCCACACTTGCTGCCCTTCGCAGTCCCCCTTGTGGCTGCTGATGAACCGAATGAGATCAAGGACAGCAAGCCCTGGGCATGAGGCTTTGGGACACAGTGAGTTCTGGTGCCCCCTTCCCACAAACCCAGATCCTCCAAGCTCAAAAGCAGACAGCGCCAGATTCAAATCCTCACTCTGCCACCTGCTGTGTGATGTTGGGCAAGGGACTTCACCTCAGAGCCTCAGGTTAGTTATCCGTAACTATTTTAATTGTGTGCACCCACCCCATGGCCTCCCTGGGAGTGGGGCCCTCAGAAATCCTGTGCAGGGGACAGAGAGGTGAATGCTGGGGCTGGCCCCCAAGGGTCAGAGGCTCCCCTGGTGGGAAGCCAGTAGAGTCAATCAGAAGCCTCATGGAAGACACCGCTACTTCCTGTGGGAGGAGGCAGCAGGTACTGAGGTTGGCGCACCCTGGGGTGAACGTGTGGACCAGAAGGGTGGGAGGAAGCCAGGTGGTGGCAGGTATGGCCTCCTCCCTGTCTGGGCAGGCCCTGGCTTGGGCACCTGCCAGGCAGCTCCACCTCAGGTGTGGGTATGGCGCAAGTCTGAGGAGGCCCGACAGTAGACATCCCTGCAGCCCGTCCCGTGGGAAGGGCTGGGAGTCCATGTCCTGGACACAGTCCACACTGCCACTTTCTCTGCTTGCGCAGCACCACGAGTCAGATCACTCAAGCCCCTGAGCGAGCCAGCTCCCTCTCAGCTACAGGACTTTGTTTAGTGGTCCCTGCCCAGGCACCTCATTTCCACCTCTTCCAGCTCCTTAGCCCCACCTTCCCCTTCTCCAAGAAGACCCCCCTCAGCTAGGCTAGGGACAGGTGGTCCCCACCCCACCCACTGGAAGGTGGCTCTGTAAGGGCAAGCTCTGTCCTGGCTGTGTCCCCAGAACGTAGGAATGGTCAATTACGCATTTCTGCTGAGACAGTCTGCTGCTCTCAGGCTGCAGGCCAGGAGGAACACGGAGACAGTGACAGCAGGGAAGGAGAAGAGGGGGCAGCAGCCACAGCAACAGCAACAACGGCCAAGGTTCCGAGACGCCGCTGCGAGCATCTCAGCACCCATGCAGCGCTGAGTGGTGGTCAGCACAATCCCCACCTGACACACGAGAAAACTGAGGCCCAGACTGGTGAGGTCACTGCCCTAGGAAGCCAGGATTCCGCGCTCCCCCACGCCAACCTAGGCCAAAGCCTGGGCTCCGGTGGGGTGGGGAGGCGCTTTCCTTCCACCACCACCGCTCCCTGCCCAGGGCCAGGACTAGGACGAGTTGGCTGCTGCCGCCTCCTGTTCTCAGGGCATCTGCACACCCCCAGGGAAGCAGAGTGGAGTGGTGGTCATTTACACAGGCTCTGGGTCAGGCCTCCTGGGTCTTACCCAGGCCTTCGAGGGCAGACAGGCAGTCCCACCTCCTGAGCCTCTCTCGTCTAGTCAGTGGGGGTGGTGCCAGCAGGCTCTTCACTGGGCCCAGCAGGAAGCAAGGGTGCAATCTGGAGGTCTGAACTGCTGCTGCTGCTGCGGAGACGACTTGGAAGGCTGACCAGCCAAGCTCCAGCCCCTTTGCTGCAGATGAAAGGGGCCTTCACGATCCGGACCTGCTGGGCCGGAACTGAGTGTTGGATCTCTCTCTCTCTCTTTTGGTACTATGGATTAAACCCAGGGGCGCGAAACCACTGAGACATATCTCTAGCCCTTTTTATATTTTATTTTGAGACAGGGTCTCGCTAAGTTGCTGAGGTTGGCTTTGAACTAGCAATCCTCCTGCCTCTGCCTCCTAAGCTGCTGGGATTACAGGCATGTGCCATTGTGTTCGTCTGGACATCTCTTTAAAGAGTATGATCTGAGGCCAAGCATGGTGGCTACCCAAGAGGCTGAGGTGGGAAGGACCATGTAAGCACAAAGTTCAAGGACAGTCTAGGAGGCATATTGAGAGACTCTATCTTAAAAAAAAAAAAAAAAAGTGATATGATATCTGGGTTATATTAAAGTCAGTGTTCTGGTTTTTACCTAGTTATGCCAGATATAACAGTGGGGAAAACCAGGATCTCTGTATGACTTCTCCCAATAGCATGTGAATCTGTGAAATTCCTAGATAAACAAGCTGTCTTTAAAAAGTGGAGTCTTCAGTCAGGTGTGGGGGCACATACCTGTAATCCCTGCTACTCAGGAGGCTGAGGCAGGAGGGTTGAAGATTGAGGTCACCCTAGGCAACTTACGAGATCCTGTCTCAAAAAATAAAATGGGGCTGGAGAAGTGGCTTAGCAGTAGAGCGCTTGCCTGGTATGAGCGAGGACCCAGGTTCAACCCCTAGCTTCACACACACAACTAAGTGGGGGGGAGGGGGAAGAAAAATAAAATAAAATTGGCTTTATCTTTCTCTCACTCTGGGCTCAGTTTCCTCATTTGTAAGTCAGGGGTAACAACAGTCTCCACTGCAGGGCTGCTACACAGATTACATATGCCCGACCACAGGGGTGCCAGGTCCAGTCCAATGTCGGCTGACTACTGTTCCACGCAGAGGGATCAGTGGGGTCCAGGTGCTCGCACAGGCTCACAGAGCAAAACACACTTCCAGCAGTGTATCACACTAAGTGTATCACAAACCAACAGAACAAACCCCAAAGATCCCAGGCAGTGGGGAATGCGGGTGGACTGCCCTGATCCAGGTGGGGCTGCAGGATCACCTGAGTTCCAAGCACAGACAAAAAAGAATACAGGAGGTGTCTTCTGAGACCAGGACTCCAGAAAGGAGCCAGCCCAGCTAACAGGATGAACTGAGAGCAGAGGTGGGTGTGGGTGTGGGAGGGGACAACATGGCCCATGGAAAAGGGGGACGGACTACTGCTACCAAGGAAGGGTCCAAGGCTTGGCCCCGAGGGGCAGCACACCTAGCTCCCCCAGGCCGCTGCCGTGACCCAGTGCCTGTGCAGAGCCCTGCCCGTGGGCCACAGGCTCTCCCTCCATCACGTGGGCACTCTCCAGAAGCCTCAAGGAGGCAGCACGCACATCAGAGGGCAGACCCTTCCCGAGATGGACCCATCTCACTTAACCCGCGTGCCCTTTCATGCTGTGGACACGAGGCCAGGAGCACTCCAAGGCCCCTGGAGCAAAGCTTGCCTCCACATGAGCTGGCTGTGAACCTGGCATCCTGACCTCCAGGTCATGCACAGGTGACCTTCAGACTTCTGACAAAGACCCACAGTAAGAAATAGCTGCTAAATACTTTACATCATACCTGACATACTTCAGATTCACCTAAGTAAACTATATCTGTACACAAAACATAACCACACTTCTTCCATTAAATTGTTTTTCTTTTCCAGGAGATGAAGATAAAAACGATGACCTCAAACCATTCACCTGACTTTGTGGCCCATGAACAGTTCCATTCATGGACTGTGGGTCAGGGTCCCTGCTGGGTGACCTTGCAGGAGAAACCTCCCCATCCAGTGCTCACAGCGGTGCACCCACCGAGGGCAGGCAGGTGAGGTGGGCCCAGCTGCCGGCAGGCACAGTGGCTGGCTCATTAGCTCCACCAAGCTCACATCTTGGTTCAGCCTCCACAGCCAGCTCCTGATCCAAGAGGAAGGGCCGGGGCGAGTCCTCCGCGAACTCCTGCATGTGCCACAGATGCCCTCCGGAGGGCAGGAGCTGCCCTTCTGCCCCAGCCTCAGGATGAACAGGCTGACGTCCTGTAGGCAATGGTAGGCCCCGGAGGACAAGAGCTCAGCTCGTGAGGGGGTTCCCCTGAGCTGACAGTGCAGGTGCAGGGTGTGGCCCTGCCTAGCTCGGCTTCTCCCGGGGGCCTCCATGGCACCCACAGGCCGGGATACAGCTCAGATGTGGGATGTCCACACACAGGCGGAAATATGTAGAACTGGGTCCCAGACTGGGTCAGAGCTGTGAAAGGAACCCACCCAGCTCCTTAACTGGGGAAAGCCTTTCCCAACAACCTGAGTGACAAAGACCCCACCCCTGGCCAGTCCTGGCGCTCCTCTCCACTGCCACACCAGTCTCCTCCAGGCCCCTGCTGGAGCTCTGCCCCCACCCAACCCTGAACTGTCCTGGGTTACTCATTAGCGAGCCCTCCAGGCCCAGTGACCTTTAGTCACACTGCTCCATCAGAGCCCCACAGCTGCCTAGGAGGCAGTCACTCCTCTTGTCACCATTTTCCAGATTAGGCCACCAAGGGACAACAGGGAGTGGTTTGGCCAGGGAATGGCTTATAGGGACCTGATCACAGGGACTCTGCTGCGCTGCTCTTTCTCCCACTCTCCTGGTGTCGCTCCAGCCCCACTTCCAGACTTGGTCCCCACACTGACAGTGTCCCTTGGCCCCAGGCTTGGCGCAAGCCTTCACCTGGCCTGAAATCCGTTCTCCACCCTAGGCCAGTAGCCAGGTCAGCCCATCTGACCTGACTCCTTTCATCTCAGCTCCCTTTGTTGCCCTCCCCATGACAGAAGGGGCTTGGAGTGCAACGGAGTGAAGGCGCGTCGACGTATGCAGGGGCCCCTGCCATACGCCCAAGCTCTGTCCTATAGAGCACAGCAAACACCCAAACTCTCAGGAAGCCAGCTCTCTGAAAGAGAGACGTGGTCTTGGGGGCCATGCTGGGCCCAAATCCCAGCTCTGGCTGGGTTTGGTGGCGCACACCTGTAATCCCAGCAGCTTGGGAGGCTGAGGCAGGAGGACTGCAAGGTCAAAGCCAGCCTCCTCAACTTAGTGAGGCCTTGTCTCAAAATAAAATATAAAAAGGCTGGGGATGTGGCTCAGTGGTTAAGTGCCCCTGGGTTCAATCCCTGGTACCAACAAACAACAACAACAAAAAAAACCCCAAACCACCCAGTTCTGTCACCAGTTGGGGACTGCTGGGGACTTAAGCTCCCTGGGCCTCGGTCTCCTCACTCGTACAGCAAAGGCATGAAAGCCCAGCTTCCCTCTCAGGGCTATACCGCAACCATCTGGCCAGCTGGTGTCCGTGAAGGATGCAGCACACCCCTGTCTGACGGTGGGTGTGACAGTCCCTGCTGGTACTGTGTACTGTGGGGCAGGGGAGGACGGGGGGAACCCCGCCCTGCTCTAGGTCCTCTCTCACCGCCACAGGGCAACGCAGCCCCGAGTGCTGTCCCTACGCTTCTCCAAAGCATGCATCCTCACTGCAGTCACTCTGCGGCCCTATTCAGTGACATGGGGTGTCTGGCCCTGAATGACGAGCTCCACCAGAAGGGCTGCTACGCGGTTTTGCTCATGACCAACAGCAGCAGCCACAATGATCACAATGGCTCGTCACAGGACCCTGGCTCCATGCCAGCTCGGTTCTAGGCACCTCCAAAGCAGAAACCCTATAGCAACCTGCTGCTCTCCTCAGTCCACAGACATGGAAAGGAGGGCAGGTGACTTGTCCAGGATCACGAAGCACGGGATGGCAGAGCTGGGACGGGATTCCCCACGGTGTGCTGCTGGCAGGGGCCTCACGGACGTGTGCTAGATGAGTGAGTGGTGAGTAAACGTGGGAATGGTCTCCTCGCTCCCCGCACTTCCAGCCCCACCATCCACCGGCCCAGGTGCCGGGAGCTGGCCCATTCCCCGTGGCCCGGCTCACCGTCTCGTAGTCACGAAGGGCAGCCCGGAACTTGCCCAGTGCCATGTTGCTGGCGGCCCGGCGGTAGTAGCCCTTGATGTACTTCTTGTCGATCTCGATGGCCCGCGTGGCATCGCCCAGTGCATAACCGTAGCACTCGGTGCGCAAGTAGGCCAGGCTGCGGTTGCCGTAGTAGATGGCATTGCTGGGGTTCAGATCAATGGCCTGGCTGTAAAACTTGATGGCGTTCTCGTAGTCCTTGGCTGTGGAGAGGGGGAGACATAAGGCAGTGCTGCCACCTGGTGGGGACAGGCTCTGGGCCAAGTACTGGCCAGGAATCCTCCTATGCAGACAGGGAAACTGAGTTCCACATGGAGCTTCCAGATGCCCCTCGGGCCACTGTCTCCAGGATCCGAATTCCACACACCCACCTCCCAAAGCCCACACTGAGCACTACCTCAAGGCTTCAGGAGGGCCTCCTGAGGCCTCGCCATCATCAGGAGAGGTGACCGATGCCAAGTGGCAAGTCCAGCCAGGAAAATGAGTCTACCCCGAGCCCCCGGTGGCCAGCTCCCCAAAGAGGGCCACGTGGGGAGGAGGAGGTGGAGAAGGATGGGAACCCTGAGGACAGACACACCAGACTGGAGGCAGAGTGTTCATAACAGAAGAAAAAGTAGGGCCAAGACTTATGTCTGAGGACAGGGGCAGCTGGTGTGGCTGAGGCAGGCAGGAGACGAGGCGGGAAGGCTGATGGGACAGAATCCCTGGGTCCTGCAGGCACGAGAGGTCTGTGTATTGATGTTCTGAGTGACATCAATGACAGAGTATGACAGGCAGTCAAGGGCAAAAGGTCAGATTTTCTTTAAATGAGCCACAGTTGTGCCCAGCACTTTACATCCTGATCTGCAAAATCCTCATGTCTCCATGGCACAAATACCGTCTGGCGCTCACCTTACACACGAGCCACAAAGGTCCTGCTCAAGGTCAAATGCGCAGTCTGTACCTGCAGAGCCGGGCTTGACTCTTCTCAGTTGCCCACACAACACGAAGGAGAATCAAAGCCTGGACAGCCTCAGAGGCTTGCCTGATCGGGGGACCATGAGGTGCCAGATGCCATACCGGGCTCTGGCACACGTCACTTACTGAACCCTCATAACAGCCCCAAGGACAGCACACTGGCCTTGTTCTTCAGATGAGGGGACTGCTGCTCAGAGAGGGAAGGTCTGTGCCTGAGGTCACACTGCAAATGGCAGGCGGGGATTCTGAACCACACCAAGACCAAAATACTTCCACTTTCACCTCTGTGCCTGGTGTGCAGGAGCAGGCAGACAGGGTAGGGGCCTGGGCCTGATCCCTGGCTCCACCTTTTACCTGCTGGGCGTCCTTGACAACTTACATGCCTCTAGACTTGAGTTTCTGAGCCCTCTCCTACCACTCAGCCTAAAAAGGGAGTCCCTGCTCCAATCCCCACTCCTGCTCTCCAGAGCGCTTTCCTTCTTCCCCACTTTGAGCCTAAGCTCTGTGAGGACAGGGCTTCGCTCTTACTTCTTGAGCTCTTGCCCTGAATAGGGACACAGCAGCGCCCCAGCCCTGTCCTCCCTGGATCACAGCCCGGTGGAGGGAAAGGTCGGTTCCCGGACAGCGAGCACCCAGAGTGCTTATGGCTCAGGCATCTCAGAGGGGACACCGCGGCTGAGCCCTGCAGGGTGCGAATGAGTCAGATGAAGATAACGGGAGAAGAGCACTCAAAGCTCCAGGAATGGTTCAGGAAAGATGAAGGCTGGAAGGACAGAAAGACAGACTGAAACCAGGGAAGGGAGAAGCCAGGTCCTTGGGATATGGCCAGGAACAATGTTAACAACCTTTTCTGAAATCTTGGAAATGGCTCACATGTTTCTCCTTCACGAAGCCCTACTTGACCTCTACTCTGAGCCAGGTGCCCCTTCTGGGCTGTCCCAGCCCTGCCCAGGCTGGTTGTCACTGTCAGGTGACGGGCAGAACCAAGCACCCAGCTCTGAAAGACCCTCCCTGGAATGCCAGCACCTTTGAGGGCTCCTTCCAGCTTCTGCTGCGTCTCAGAGGCTGGCCGGCCAGTGCCTTGAAGGGTTAGGGGTCACTAGTCAAGCGGCACAGGGTGCAGCGCCCAGCACAAGGCCAAGGCAAACAGCCTCCTCATTCTGAGCCCGTGCTCATCTGAAATCTGAGAACCACACGGCTGCGAGTTTTATGAAATCGTGTAGGAAAAGCGGCAGCAGCCAACGAGAGACTGAATGAAGAGACAGGGAAGGGAGCAGGGGAAGTGGGAGGGGCCTGCAGTGAGCACAGCTGCCCACACCACACCCAGTCCCACTGTGCTTCACAAGCACCAGCGCCCCTCCTCCTCCAGTCACCCCCAGCTAGAGCTGAGGAAGCGGAGGTAGGGCAAGGTTAAGTCACTCGCCCAGGGTCACAGAGGAAGAGAGTGTGAACTCAGGCAGCCAGAGCCCTCAGCCCTGATGCCTCCTCTCCACAACTCAGGAAGATGCCTTAGGAGTGAAGCACGGCCCCTGCCCCAATTACAGAAGGGGTATCGGGGTCCAGGGACAAGGGAAGGACAGAGCCACTTCACCTGGACTCAGAATGAGTTGGGGCCCAGGCTCTGCCCCTCAGCACCTCAGGCATGGGACTGAGCTCACAGAGGAACCAGCCAGCTGGGGGCAGGGGTATTCTGAGTCCCTAAGACCTCTCTTCTCCCTGCTGAGGCCCCCTTCTCTCTGCAGGGTCCCGGATGACTCTGAACGTGAGAGTCAGGCACGTGGCGAGGAAGGGGATATCCGGGCCTGCTGCTCACACTTGGCCTTGGCAAGCAGTTCTGCTTCTCTGAGCCTTGCTTCCTCTATAAAACAAACAGGGCTGCAACCACCTACTTCCCAACGCCCCAGGGAGGAGCGGGCCCAGTGGTGTACCTGGCCACCACAGGGGCTCAATTAGAGGGAGCTGTAATTATTCTTTTTATTGTATTCCCACAGCCCCCCAAGCCTGGGGCTCTGTGCCTGCCACTGCCTGCCAGATAGCCAGAGGCTGGACCAGAAGGGGTGTTCTCCACAGCAGCTCCACGCCAGGCACTTCTGGCTGCCTGCCCAGGTCCTGGGGGACAAGAAGCACCCCCGCCATGACTTATTCTTTCAGCAGTCAGATTCTTGCTGCTCCTGACAGCCCCAGTTAAGGGAGGGATGTGCCTTCCGCCCGCACCCAGCTGGAGATTGGGCCTCATCTGGACACGTCCAGGTCACCAGCTCCAATGCCCTGAAGTTTCTTCATTCTGTCAAGTCAGCCTCCTGACCTTCTCCCTCATCCATTCTTCGCTAGACCCTGCCCACTCGGGTCCCTGTCCAGGTTCCTGGCAGCATCTACCCTGGTCTCCCAAACTCTAATCTTACCCCTCCAGAGAGGTCTTTTTCTTGGGGCTTGGGATTGAACCCAGGACCCTGCACATGCTAAGCAAAGGTTCTACCACCAAGCCACATCTCCAGTCTCACGCCCCACTCCACTTTTTGAAGACAAGGTCTAAGTTGCCCAAGCTGGCCTTGAACTTGTAGTCCTCTTGCCTCGGCCTCCTGAGTAGCTGGGATTACAGGTGTGTGCCACTCTGCCCAGCTATATAGGGGTCTTTCTAAAGCACAAGGCTGTTGTCCTCTTGCTGCTCAAAACCATCCAAGGTCCTTGGAGCCTTCAGCTGTAAGCCATGGGGTGGCTGGCTCCCCACGGGCCTATCTGATCTGCTCTCTGCAGCCTCGCCAGGAACTCCTCCCCAGGAACTCCTCCCCATCCTCCACTCCAGCTCCACTCGCTTCCTCAGTGCCAGCCTCTGCTCACCTTTGGACCTTCACCAGCCAGTTCTTTCTGCCTGGAGTACCCTCCTCACTCTCCAGGCAGCCACTCTCATTTTCTCTCTGAAACACCTCTTGAGTCAGTTTCTGAGCTTCCGCCACCTCTCACCTGTGCACCATTCCAGCCTCCTTCTTGGTCTCAGTATTGCCTTTGCATCCAGTCTGCATGGCAGCCAGGGGATCTTCTTGCAGAGCCAATGGGGCCATCTTGCTCCTCTCTTCAAACCTCCCACGGCTCCCTGCCCGCCTCAGATATTTCCATACTCCCCAACCCAGCTTCCAAAGCTCTGCCTCTTCTCTCACCAGCCCTCCTTCCCCCCATTGCTCCCACTTGATCAAACTTCCCCACACTCTGAATCTGCTTTTCCTCCTGGGACAGAGGCCCACCCTCCATGGGGCTCTGGCACTTTCCCACCCACCATCTTCTCTAGAGCATCCGGCACATGTCTTCCCTCTGCCCAACAGATCAACTGTGCATCTCCACAGGACTGTTTTCTTTTTTTTTTTTCAGGGCTGAGGATTGAGCTTGGGGCCTTGCACATGCTAGGCAAGCGCTCTGCCACTGAGCTAAATCCCCAACCCCTACAGGACTATTTTCAAAAGCAAATGCCCCTGTCCCCAACCACCCACCTCTTGCCAGCCTTCCCCATTTCTCTACCCTTTTCAGAACCAAAATACTCAAAACACTGGCCAACACCTGCTCTCTACTTCCTCACCTCCCACCCCCCTGGCCTGTGCCACTGAAACTGCCATGCACTCCATCACCCCCTAGCAACCACCACCAGCCAGATCTAACGGTCAAGGCTTGGTGCTTCCCTTGGCATCTGCCTCCCCTTCGAGAAGCACTCTCTTCACTCGGCTTTCAAGACACCTTTCATGGCTTCCTTCCACCTCATTAACCACTCCTCTCTTCCATTCTAGATAGAAGTTCCTCAGTGTTCCATTCTAGGTCTTCTCTAAATGCAATTCCTAGACGACCTCACCCCTTCCTAGCGCATTTCCAACTACAGGCTGATCACACCTAAATTCTTCTCCAGTCCAGGCAGGGCCATGTTACCTATTCCGTTTCTTCTTGGTCTTTGCAACGACTTCTGACACGCTGTATGTCCCCAGCCCCACCTCATCTTGTGTATTATTCTCCCTCCAACGTGCTAAAGCTCCAGCCAGCCTCCTTTCATTTCCCGCTCCAGGACCTTCGCAGTGCTACACCACCTAAATGGAATATTCCTCTCCCATTCTGAGCTTCCACCTAAATACCTCCTTCTCCAAAAGGTTCTCCCTGCCCACCCTATCTGACGTTTATTCTCTATTTCACTGCCACGTTGGTTTTCCTTTGAAGCACTCATCCCAGCGTGTGCTTACTCAATGTGATTCTCCTGCTAAATTACAAGCTAAGGGCCAGGCCACATGTGTCTCATTAACTGATAAATCCTAAAGCCTAGCACTGTCCTTGGCACACACAGGTGCTCAATAAACATCTATCATATGAATGAATGAATGAATACTGCCCCCCACATCTCAGTCTGGCCCGAGACCTTAAGTCACATTATTCTTAGGTCTCCCCCACCTCCTCTCCCAAGGGCTCCCTCCAAATCCCTTTTTCTCGGGACACCCCAAACCTCCTGCATTGTTGTCCCTGCCCAATCTAATGACCGAATTCCCCACCCCCACAATTCCCTTTCTCTACTGGGCTTCTCCCCACTGGTACCCACCCCAGCTCTCCCCAGCCACATGTCACTGATTGGCAGCGCCCTCTTTAGGTCTCAGCGCTCGGCAGCACCTCTGCCCGGTCCCCCTCCCGCCCCACGCTGGGCAGCGCCCGCCTCAGTCTCCCCACTTGGTAGAACGCCAGCGCCGAGCATTACGCCTCCTCCCGGAAGCCCCCCGTGCGGCCCCTTGGTAGCGCCATCCCGGGCCTCCCCGCGCCGGGGCACTTGGTAGTGCCTGCCCTGCGCCCGGCCGCCGCTCCGCGTTGCCATGGTTCCGCGCGGGCCGGGCACCCCTGGCCTGGGCGGCTGTCCGCCTCCCTCGCCCCGTCCGCGCGCGCGCACCTTTGAAGTAGTCGTTGGCCTGCGTCTTGAGCTCCTCCGCCCGCTTCAGCGCGCCATCGGCCGGGGGCTCGTCCCGGGGGGGCTCAGCACACTCCGTCCGCTCGCCCTCCGCCATCGCCATGCCGCAAAGCGCCCCCCACCCTGGCAACGGCCGCTAGCGACACCCGGCCGAACCGTCGCGAAGGAGCGCCGAGTGACCGCCGCCGCTGCCGCACAAGTGTCGTAAAGCGCGGGCCCCGAAGGCGCCCTCGGCGCGCGTGCGCAGGGTCCCCGTGCCATAGAGCGCGCGGAGGACAAGGTGACCAGAGGGTCCGCGGACAGCGCCCCTTGTAGAACGAGCCAATGAGAAAGGAGAAGGGGGCGCACGCGGGAAATGGGTCCGGCGGGGACCCTGCTCCCGGAGCCACCGCGTTCCGGGGCCGCCAAAGTTTCTTAGGTGTTAAAGACCCCGCCGTCCTTCGGCTTGATGGGTGGGTGACAGATGCGGCTGGCAGGCGCGGCTGCTGTGCCAGGCAGCGCCGTGCCCAACCTCGAGCGGAGCCAGAGCGGGCGTGCAGCCCCACTGCCAATTGCTCGGGTGACCTTGGACGAATCTTACCCCCAGCTAGCACCTCAGTTACCCCTCCGAAAAGTGGGCGCTTTCTCAAAGTTCCAACCGGGTGGCTCCGTTTCTAAACTGTTAACTGCGGACAGCCGGGATCCCCGAGTCCCGGACAAGGCTCGGGTTTGCTGCACCATTTTCGCCCTCTTCTTTAGCTTCCCCGGTCCTGCTGGATTTGGACGGTGGCTCTCACGTGCGTCGCTTTGCGTTCTCGCCCAGTCGCAGCTTCAGCCGCCTCTGCTGCTTGCCCTCTGCCCGCCTCCTCCAGTTTACCTTCCATATGGCAGCTCCGGGTTCTTCCTAATCACTGTAAGAGGAGAACCTCAGCCTTCCATGGCTCCCCATGGGCCCTTAGAAGAAAACCCACACTTCCTGAGGACCCAAGGGACCCTGAGTGGTCAAGCCTCAGGCGACGCCTCCAGATCCCACCCCATCTAACCACTACACATTTTATCTTCCTGTCCAGCTTTTCCAAACCTAAGGCCTCCACATGGGCAAACCCTAGCGTAGACTAAGTTCTTCAACCAGAGCTCTGCTCTGGTTCCCCTCTTGGAAGCGTAGTCTGTCCCACCCCAAATCCCTTGTCCATCAGTCCCACCACAGCCAGCAATCACCCTAGAAGGTAGGTACTAGCATCAACTCCATTTTACACATGAAGACACTGATTTGCAGGGATCAACCTACTCAGGCAAGGTCACGCTGAAGTGACAGGCAGGACTTGAATCTATCTCTTCTAATTCCTGTGCTCTTAATTTCTGCTGTGCTGCCTGCCCCCTTAGGTACCAGACCCCATCTTGTGTGTTCGTGAAATTTTCCTTCTGTGTTTTTTGTTGTTGTTGTTGTTGTTGTTTGTGGTGATCTGTCCTAGTGAATTTGAATCCAGCTCAAGCTGGATTCACACAGCTGAGACGATGTGACTTGGGTGGGCAAATGATCACCCTCTCTGAACCTGTTTTATGGTGTATGGTGGGGATAGTAATGGTACCCATTATACAGAATTAGAGGAGGTTTGATAAGACCACATGAACAGTGTTTGGCTGAGGGACTGAAACAGACTAAGTGCTTTTCTACTTTTCATATTCACTCCAATCCAAAGGACAGAGTGCCTGGTGCTATGATGCGGGGTGGTGGTTCAGGGGATTGTAGGAGGACCTTGTCCATCTGGGTCAGGCAGGGGAAGGCTTCCTGGAGGAGGGGGTGTCTTCACCAAGATCTGAAGGGTGAGTAGGAGCTGAGGAAGTGAGGAGAGGGGAAAAAGGCATTTGAGGCAGAGGGGACGGCAAGTGCCAGGCTTCGAAGTGGTTTTCTTCCCTTGAAAAGATTCCTACGTGGGACACATGAAGGTGATAGCACAGAGACGTGCGGAACGGACACATCTTCCCCCGCGTGAATCTGTAGCACATGCGTGTTCACTTGAGTACAGAGAGTCATGTCACCGACACGCATCAGTCCCTGGAACTACAGTGTAAGCGTGAAACGGCAACACACACACACACACACACACACACCGCGAATCATTCTCCCCAGACTCACACACACTTAGAAGGAATGACAGCCCCCTATCATGGGTTCACCAAAGCATGTCACAAAGACCCACTCGTGTACACAGGGCAACAGCATCCCCAGGCACACGCATTGAGACCCATGGAGGAGCTCAGGCTCGCGCACGCACACACAGAAGCAGAAAGTGACGCGGACACCCAGCCTCCCGGTGAGCCATGCCCGCAGAAGTGGCCCCACAGAAGAGTCAGCGCACAGAGTCCTGGTGCCCACCGAGGCGAGGTCTTTATGGTGACTGCAGGGAGGCAAGTGGGTTCCAGAGCCGGCACTGCTGGGCCAGTCTTGGCCCTTCCCCTAGCCCAGCAGCCCCCTCCATCCAGCGCTCCTGGCACCCCCTGAGAGGGAAGGGGTCAGACCTGTCAGAGTTTTCTCGTCAAAGCACCTGATTGGACAGGGACCCCCCTCCAACAGAAAAGTGGACAGTGCCTTCCAAAGAGGGGTGAATGGGGCCGAGTGGGGGAGGCCTTTTCCTGTGGGAGATCAAGAGTAGCACCACTGTAGAAAGGGGTTGGAGGTCAGGAGGACACATAGCTGCTGGCAGAGAGCTGAGGAGTCCTGGCCTCTCTCCTCTCCACCCTGAAACATGCAGACGGGCTGTGCGTGTGCCTCTGCGGCTGGAGAAGTCTCCTGGACCGGGAGCCCAGGCACCTGGGGGATGTCAAGGTAAGTGCGTATCTGGAGGGCTAGGGTGGGGGAAGGAAGGGCTTCCAGGACAGAGATTGGAAAGGCTTGCACATGAAGTTCACGAGCAAAGGACCTGGAGGGTAGAGATCCGGCACTGGAAGACTGGAGACCAAGGGTCGGAATTGGCTCAAGTTTAGTGGGGGTGGGGAGCCCAGAGTAGAGTAAGGAGGGTGGGGTCTGCAATCAGAGTCAGGGGTTGTAAGATTTAAGACCAGAGCAATCTACAGGGTGAAGCTAGATTCTAGAATTGGAACCATTTGGAGGCTGAGCTCTAGAAACTGAGCAGTTTGGGTCTGAAATCAGAGGCAGCTGGAAGCTATGAAGCCCAGAACCAGAGGAATTTATAGAGTAATGACAGAATTAGAAGATGTCCAGGCACAGTGGTGCACACCTGTAATCCCAGTGGCTTGGGAGGCCAAGACAGGAGGATTGCAAGTTCAAGGCCAGCCTCAGCAACTTGGTGAGGCCCTAAGCAACTTAGCCAGACCCTGTCTCAAAATAAAAAAGTGAAAAGGGCTAGAGATGTGGCTCAGTGGTTGAGCGCCCCTAGGTTCAATACCAGTATCAAAAGAAAAGAAACAACAACAAAACCCCCCAGCAAAGACCAAGTCCTAGAACCACAAAGATACGGAGTTATAAGATCCAGAATCAGAAGGAGTTAGAATTGTAAGGGTTAGGATCACAGAAATTTACCAGGCAAAGGCCTATGATTAGAAGATGCTTGAAGGTGAGTACTAGACTTAGGGTAATTAGGAGTCATGTGATCAAGAGTGAAGCAAGTTGGACAATATGAAGTCTAGAACCAAGAGAACTTAGGGGATGCAGTCTAGAATCAGAAGACACATATGGCTCAGTTCTAGAACTGGAGAAGTTGAAGACCATTGGTCTGGGATCAGAGGACCCTGAAGGTTGCAAAGTCAAGAGGTTTTATTGATCAGAACCAGTGAATGGTGGAGGCCATGTGGTCTAGGACCTAAGAGGACTGACACGTGGTATGTGGCTTGGGAACAGCTGGCTATGAGATCAAGACATGAATTCACGGTGCCTTCTCTTTGATGGGGAAAAGGAGACTTGAGTATAGACAGTTGAAGAGGAATGAGCTGTGCACTGTGAGGTTTGGATCCAAAAAGATTTAGAAATTAGGAAGTCTGGATTTGGAACCAAAATGTATTTCAGATCAGGAAAAATTAGAACCAACAGGAAGCTTGGAATTCTGTCCAGAGCCAGAAGAAATCATCATTAATCTATAGTCAGGAAACTGGAGGGTCTGATGGATTTCTAGGGACTGGGTGTGGAGGTGCACCCCCGTAATTCCAGTGGCTTGGGAGGCTGAGGGAGAATTATTTCAAGTTTAAGGCCAGCTTTAGCAACTAAGTGAGGCCCTAAGCAATTTAGTGAGGCCCTAAGGGTTGGGGATGAGGCTTAGTGGGAAAGCACCCTGGGTTCAATTCCTGGTATAAAACAAACAAACAGCCCCAAAGGAAGTTACAGAATGAGTAACTAGAAGTGTTCATAGGCTCTGAAGCTAAAGGGAGTTACAGGTTGTGTGATCTAGAACACATCTTTGGAGACTGGGAGGCAGGCGGAGTCAGGAGGTTGTGAGGTTGAGATGAGAGAGAACCAAAGATTGTGAGATGTGAAGTTGGAGAGCTTTGGAGATTGGGAGTCCACAGCAGACCTAGGCTGTGCACCCTAGAGTCAGGGAAGGCTAGAAGTAGAAGTTCCAGGCACCCCTGAAAGAGGAAGACCACATATTGTCCAGGAGAGGCTGGGACAGTGGGAAGTCCAAACTGGCGGGCAGAGCTGGGTGGCAGCTTGGGAGGTGGAGCCCCAGTTGGAAGCCACTGGAAGTGAGGTCTGACCCAGAGCCCTCCACCCCACTGATGCCCGAGGAGTGGGGAAGACGAGAGTCCCACACTGTTACAGACCTGGGCAATTTATAGTGATTAAAAACCATATCATGAAAATGACAAAAATAAAAATAATAATAAAAGGAGGGACAGAAAGAAATGGGATTATGGTTGTGTGTACTCCCCAGAGTCCAGAAGCACAGATCTGAGCCCCACCCTCCCACCCCTGATTGTTCAAGGTAAAGCCAAGAGAGTTGGAGGAAGGGGAAATGAGGTAACTTAGTATCGAGAACCCCAAAGGAAGTCCTGAGAGGAAGAGGAGGGGGCCGGAGACCCCTCTCCAGAGGTCACTGAGCTGAGACCACCCCAGAGTCCCCAGATTGGATGCAGGCAAAGGGGTGGGGGCTGAGGTAGGCCCGTGGGTGGTGGGGGGCGCTCAAAGGGCAGAGGCCCCCATCCTGTGGCTGGCTGCCGGCTTGGAGTGTGGTTGAGGTCCTTTCTGGGGCAGGAGGAGAAGGGAGGCGGGAGAAGGGAGGCGGGAGCAGGGGTGGGCTCAGTGGGCCTGGGTCAAGCCTGCCACTGGCTGGAAGTGACTCCGGGGCTGAACGGGATCCTCATCCAGGTAGAGAGAGATTAGCGAGGGGCCCAAGCCTGTGGGGGGAGACAGGAAGTCAACCAGTGGGGAATCATCACCCAACCTGCCTTCTCCTGGGAGCTAGGTGCAGGGAGGCAAGGCAGCCCTGCCAGGCTTCCAACCCCAGCAAGCCTGCGCTCTGCAGCTGGGGGTGTAGCTCAGAGGTAGAGCGCCTGCCTGGGTTATGTGAGACCCTGGCTTTGATCCTCAGCTCCACAAAACAAACGACCCCTGGCATTGTCCTAGTTGGACTCCAGGCTTTACTATTTACTTGCTGGGTGACCTGAGGCAGGTGACTTCACCTCTCTGGGCCTCGGTCCTCATCTGTAAAGTGGGCTGATAATGGCCCCTTCCCATGGCTGCTGCGGGGAATCATTGAGTGAGTCCACGTGAAGAGCCCAGAACAGCACGGGGCGCTAGTGCGTGGTTACAAAGCTCTTATTGCCTGGGAAACGGGGATGCCCGTAATAAACTCATATATGAGAATTTGCTCATTCGAAACATATTCACCGAGCACCTACTGGGTGCCAGGCGGGAAACAAAGCCCCCTGCCTCTCTGGGGCTGACACTCCAGGGCAGGTGGCTGATGAGATCATGCACATTAAGGATTTAGCACAAAGCTCGGCCTAGAGTGTTCAGCACTGCCCAGTCAGGCACACAGGGCAGTGTAGCAGTGACCAAGCCAGCCCTGCCCTTGTGGGGGGCAGACCTAGGGAGGAGACAGCCTGCGGTCAAAGGAGGACACACACATCAGTGTAGTGAGGGCCACTGCAGGAAGTGAGCTTACGAGGCAACGGAAGGTTTCAAGACCTAGGAACAGCATCCCTGGCAGAGGGATCAGGACATGCAAAGGCCCCGAGGCAGCCTCTCAAGATAATCTTACAGCCGTCACAGTGCCCTACAGAGGCCCCATGCAGTCCGCCCCTCACCTTTCTCTTCTCTCTGCCTCGGCCACATTGGCCTTGCTTTCCCCCAAATAAGAGAGAGCCACTCCACCTGAGCGCCTTTGCCCTTGTTGGTCCCTCTGCTTGGGACCTTCTTCCCCCAGAGGTCATAAAGGCTCCCTCCTGCAGGCCTCTGTTTAACTGGCAGCTTCTCAGCGAGGCCGCCCCTGACTGCTATGTAGACCTGAAGCCCAAACCCCACTAGCACTTATTTTCATCTCTTATAATTTTTATTTTATTGGGGGGGGGCAGGAATTGAATCCAGAGATGCTCAACTACTGAGCCACACCCCCAGCTTCCTTTTTATGTTTTTAAAGTTGCTGAAGGCCTCACTAAGTTGCTGAGGCTGGCCTCAAACGTGTGATCCTCCTGCCTTAGGCTCCTGAGCTGCTGGGGTTACAGGCATGCATGCCCAGCCATCTCTTATAATTTTTAAACTTTGAGACAGGATCTCACTAAGTTGCCCAGGCTGGCCTCAAACTTGCTATCCTCCTGCCTCAGCCTCCTGACTTAGCTGGGATTACAGATGCCTGGCTCCTCTTCACTTTTTGTTGTATTTATTTCGTTGTTATGGTCTTTCTCTCTCAGTGCCAATGAAGACTGGGATATCCAAGTGTTTGTTTCATTTGGTGTACAGGACAGTGCCTGGGACATATTGTGTGTTTCATAAATATTTATATGTATGAGGAAAAGAGTCACTGAAGTCAGGTACGATGGTATAGACCTGTAATTCCAGTGACTTGGGAGGCTGAGGCAGGAGGGGCACATGTTTGAGGCCAGTTTGGGCAGCTTAGCAAGATTGTGTCTCAAAATTAAAAAATTAAAAAAATGTATTGAGGATATGGTTCAGTGGTAAAGCACCCCTTGGTTCAAAAAAAAAGGAGAAAAGTATGAATCAAAAGACAGTGACTGGGGCTGGAGCGGTGGCTCCGGGGTTACAGCGCTTGCCTGGCATGTGCGAGCACACGAGTTCAAACCCCAGCACCACCACGTATACAACGAAGTGTCCAAGGAATGAAAGTCACATGAAAAACTAAATAAAAATTGCTTCTTTCTTTCTCTCTCTCACTGTCCCCTCTTTCTTAAAAAAAAAAAAAAAAAGACAATGACTGGCAGGAACCAGAGTGTGGTCTGAGATGAGGCAGCAGCCAGAGCCTGAGGGATTTGAGCCCAGAGTGAGAAGTGTGATCTTATTCTCAAAGGCACTAGGGAACCATGGAAGGGTGCAGAGCAGAAGAGGACCAGGGCAGATTCGTGCTTTGGAAAGGTCCCGGGGGCTGCTGCTGGAGAAGTCAAGTGGAGCTGCAGCTTTTGATGGGTGCACTGGAAGGCGATAACACGAATGAGCACAGCAGTCCACCAGGGCCACAAGGAGAGGGGACGTTTGTTGAGCGCTCACTGCGTAACAGGTCTTGCGTGAAGCTCTGCTGGAGCAGCATTTCCACGAGACCTCCAAACACCTCCAAACGGACCCGGACTGACAGACGGGGCATCGAGGCTTTGGAGGCGGAAGCCATCCCCAAGCTGCACGCTGGGAGTGGCCAAGGCACTCCGCTTTGCCTCCGTCGGGCTCCCGAGTAGAGCACACACAGGCTCAGGGGCCCTCGGCGGGGGCCTGGGCTTGGCTTCCACCCCCAGGGGCAGCCTAGGAGGTCCCTGCCCCCTCAGCGTCTCTGTTTCCCCACAAGAAGAGGAAGGGGCTGCCAGCTTCTGCCAATATCACCTCCGGGCGCTGACAGTCCCCTGCCACCCTCCAATGGCACCATCCAGGGGAGAGAGGGACTCAGGGCCCTGCGTACCCAGCTTCAACTCACCCAAGGGCTCATTCATGCCCAGGAGGCGGGTGCTGGGATCCTGCTGGCTCCCCAGGAAGCTCTGAAGGAGAGAGAGAAAGTGGCCGTCATCACCACCGCCACCTCCACCAATGTCCAAGGAGGCAGGATGGTGCTGTGGTTAGCTAAGGGCACTGTTGGGGTCCAGTGGCCACTGGACAGCAGTGTGGCATCCTCTGCTCCTCTAGAGCCTCCTTTTCTCCCTCCATTCACTCCTGTGCCCCAAGACGCTGCATGGGTGGCACTGCCCCACAATCTTGCTGTGGGTTCCCACTGGGCTTAGCTAACGGTGATGCCATCAGTGGGGGTGGCCAGGGAAGGGATCCGAGTTGCTTCCCTGCTGGGCTGCTGTGCATTGGCTGTGTCCCTCGGGGAGGGTTTTGGCTCTTATCAGGGGACCCTGCTCTCTCCAAGACCCAGGGATCACCCCTGTCACCCGTCAGGCCAAGGTAGTGCTCCACCAGCCCTTGTGGATGTCCCTGCACCCTGCCCACCCCTGTCAGCAGTCCTGTTATTCACTTCTCCTCAGCACTGCATCTGAGTGCTTAGCTTCTGACTGATCAAGTTGCTGGACCTCACGTGCAAAAACGTGTATCACAATGACGACATTCGAGAGCGGCCACCGTGCAAGGCACTCAGTGTAGCAAGCATAGGTACATAGTAGGTACTCAACAAATGTCAGCTCTTAATATCGTCAACCACACCCCTCATGTTCAAATGGCCCTCTGCAGACTGAGGAGCCGTGGAAGACACTTGCGGTGCAGGCTGGCTTTCAGAAGGGACATTCTGGGTGCTGTTGTGCCGCATGGACAGCAGGGGTGAGCCTGGAGGCCAGGGGACCAGGGGAAGCCGCTGTGGTTTAGTTAGTGACAGCCCACAGTCATCTAGGGCCTGATTTCACGTAACCTCATGGCAGCCTGTGGAACATAAAGTCCCGTTTTCCAGGAAATGAGGAAGCTGAAGCTCAGGGTTATTGATCACCTGCCCACGGTCTCAGTAGCGAGGCGGCAGACCTGGGACTCTCACGTGTCTACTCTCAACCACACGCTAGTAATCCAAGGCCAGGGCCTGTTCTAGTCTTGGGAGGGGTCCCATGCCAACGCCAGCCACCCACAGCGCTCCCCTCACCCTGCTCAACGTTTCCTCCTGCACCTATCACGCATATGCAATGCTTCTCATACCCAGCAGCAGGATAGAAGATCAAGGTCCTAGTTCAGCGGGACCGTTGATCTTCTGTGTGACCTTCAGCCAGCCCCTGGCCCTCTCTGGTTTCCCATCTATAAAACAGGAGGTTTAAGCCTGCTAGGTTCCAAGAGGGGGAGAATCCCACCTGTCCCCAAACATACCAGGCTGAGGGGAGGCAGCAGGAAGCTTTCGGGCTCTAGGCTGGGGGACCGCTTGGGGGGTCTCGCTCCCAGCAGCTCCACCCCCTCATCCTCTGGGCTGTGGGCCAGGGCCCTGGAGAACAACAGGCAAGTCTGTAAAAGGACAGCAGACCTGGGCAGGGCCACGCCTGTGCCGGCAGGTGGTGAGTGTCCGTGTATTCCCCAGGCACACTCCGCACCACCAATCCACCACCCACCCCTCTACCCAGGGATCCACTACCCACCCGCCCAGGCAACCTCATAGCCACCTCTCCTCTCACCATCTGCCCCTCCCCTTGCCAGCTACCGCCCGCTCATTCATATTCCTTCCATTCATTCATCCTGCGACCATTCCATCTTCCCCTTCTTCCATCTGCTGGTCTACCTATCCTTCCACCTGTCCACCTATCAATCCACCTACTCCCTGTCCGTCCATCCATTGGGTCAATCCTCCTATCTACTCATCCATCCATCTACCTGTCCATTAGGCCTTTTAGTTTGAGTTTGACACAGGGTCTTGCTAAGTTGCTGCTACTGGCTTTGAACTTGCGATCCTCCTCCCTCAGCCTCCCGAGTCCCAGGGATTACAGGCGTGCACCACCTGCTACTGTGTGAACTGTCACCAATTCAGACGTAAGTTTGCTCCAAAGGAGTGATCCCCAGGTGAGGTGGGATTTGGGTTGACAATGAGAGCCACAAAGGGAGCTCAGGAAGGTGACACAGCTCTGGCAAAGGTGCAGAGTTTGGAACAAACTTGGCTTGTGCTGGGGACAATGAGGGTCTGGCTGGAGTGGAGACCAGGGTGGGATGAATGGGGAGGGAGGAGGCTGAACTAGGAGGCGGGCAAGGCAGGGGGGCAGGGACCTGCTCCAAACCCTCCCTAGCTCCCCCTCCACTGTGGCTCACCTCTTCCGAGCCCCAGCCGTGGGGGAGGATGCCGAGGGGTCCCCTCTTGGGGGGCTGGAGCAGCTCAGACGGGGATCACTCCCCCAGCGAGGCAGCAGGGGGGACTCAGGGGTTGGGGGTGACAGGCCATGGAAGCTCCGAGCTCTGGGCCGCGGCACGGCCCCTGGAGGTCTGCGGTAGGCCCTGGGTGGCTGCTCGCTGGCGTTGAGCTGGAAATCATCATCCATGGAGATGTAGGGGGCCAGCATCTCCAAATCCAGAGCGTCAGCGTCCTGAGGGAAGAAGGGGGCAGTTAGGAGATGGGCCTGGGACTTGGGGGGACCTGGGATGAAGTCCCAGCTCCACCACTTCTGGCTGCGTGGCCGAGGCCACGAGTCTGCCCTTCAGCTTTCCCACCTGCAAACCGGGTGGGACTACCTGGGAGTCGGTCAGAGGATGGCCGCACTCTCCTCTCTCGGAATTCACACCCTAGTGTAGTGCCCTAGCGCAGCAACTAGGGCTGACCTGGGTGACAGGAGATCTTCTGTGACTTCCACACTGGGTTATAAAAGTCATGGTAGGGGCTGGAGTGGTGGCTCAGCGGTTACAGCGCTTGGCTTGCATGCATGAGGACGCGGGTTGGAACCCCAGCACCACGCACACAATGAAGTGTTGGAGCAACGAAAGCCACATGAAAAGCTAAATTGATTCTTTCTCTCTCTCTCTCACTATCCCTCTCTCTTTAAAAAAAATTAAAAAAACAGTCATGGTGGCTTCCATTTTTCTTCCTCCCTCCCTCTCTCATCACTTCATGACCAGATCTATGGAGAGAACCAGAAGGCGTGGAACTAGGACCTCTTGTCAACAGCCTAGTGAGTGACCTTGGAAGTGGGTCCTCCGGTCCTAGCCAAGCTTTCAGAGGGCTGCAACCCAGCTAACTGGTTCCCAGACCTGTGACCCTCCAGAGTTGGGTGCTTAGTGTTTTAACCTGCTATGTTTGGGGTAACTGATTATCCAGAAATAGATAAAAGGCTTTGATACTGAGAGCTGGGTACTGCCACTAACAAAAATCTAAAATACAGGAGTGGCTTTGGAACTGGGCGGGGGCTGGAAGGACCGTGAGACCAATGAGAGGAATCTTTAATTGCCTTTGTTAGTGGCTTTTGGATCAGGAATGATGTCCCCACAGCACATGTATTGAAAGCATGGTACCCAATGCCCAGCAAGTCACAGGTGGGACTTCACGGCAGCGACTGGATCATAAGGGCTCTGACTCATCAGTGGATGAATCAGTGACAACGGACAATGTATTAATTAGCAACAGGTTAGTTCACTGATAGCTGGATGGACTACAGGGGGTGGGTCCTGGTCGGAGGAGGTGGGTGGATGCCCGGGAAGCCTTGCTCTGTTCCTCTGCCCACCTCCCTCTCTCCCAGCTGCCACGGGCTGAGCCGCCTTCCCCTGCCAGACTCTTCCACCATGGCCCTTCCGCCAGAGTCAGCCGGCCATGGACGAAGACCTTTGAAACTGTGACCCAAAATAAATCTTTCCTCTTCTAAGTTGTTCTTGTCAGGCATTTTGGTCATGGTGACAAAAAACGCTGACTAACACAGCCTTGGAAAAAGTATTAGTCAAAATCAGAACCCTGTGGCTTCCGGCGAGGGCTGAGGAAGAAGTGAAGAACAGGGTACAGGAAGCAGAGGCAAGGTGATTTTCTTCTTGCCTTGCAGCTGCAAGTTCAACAACACTGTCGCCTGCAGTAATGTGGAGAGTAGAGAATGTAATCAGTGAACTGGGGGATCCAGCTAAGGAGTCCGTGGCCAGAGTGTTGGGGACCACTGGGTTCTCATCACTCACGGTAGAAGGCAGGAGGAGGGGGAGAAGCTAACGGAGGAAATCTTGAGCATAAGAAACTGGGGATTTGGATGTTTTGAAAATTTTCAACCTGGACCAGGCGTGGTGGCACACGGGAGGCTGAGGCAGGAGGATTGCAAGTTCAAAGCCAGCCTCTGCAACTTAGTGAGGCCCTGAGCAAGTTAGCAAGACCCTGTCTCAAAATAAAAAATAAAAAGGGCTGGGGATGTGGCTCAGTGGTTAAGCACCCTTGGGTTCAATCCTTGGTACCAAAAAAAGAAAATTCTCAATTTGTGCACTGAAGAATCGACTCTCAAGCTGGGGATGTGGCTCAGTGGTACAGCGCTTGTCTAGCGTTCAAGGCCCTGGATTTCACCCCTAGCACTGCATAAACATAAAGAAACAAAATTAACTTTCCCCGAGGTAGGTCTTGCCTTTGTCCTAGCTCCTGAGAGGTAAACCTGAAATTCTTGGAAGCCCCCCAGCGGCACAGCAGCGTCTTTGGTGTTAGTCGCAGGCCCCTTGGACTGTGCCTGACAAACAAGGTGACTCCTGAGAGTTCATGCTGAGGTGACTCTGGAGGGCCCTGGCCATGAGAGAAAGACCAGCCGTGTGATTCAAGGCTTGGGGCTCTGGGCCACATGGAAGCAGCCTGACCTCCAGGGAAGGTGGGGGTGGCACTGGAAACTGAATTCAATAATGTGGGTGATAATCGATCAGTCGTACCTAGCTAATGAAACCTTGATCAAAAACACTGCAAGCTGAAGCATAGGTGAACTTTCTGGGCCAGCAAGACAGTCTCCATGTTGCCAGGAGGGAAATGTGGCCCTACAGGACAAGAAAACTCCCCACTGGAGGCCCTTCTAGTCCCAGATTCCAACTCAAACCCCTTTTCCTTTGCTGCTTCTCATTTATATTCTGCTGGTATTATTATTATTATTATTATTGGTATCAGGAATTGAACCCAGGGGTGCTTAACCACTAAAACACACCCCCAACCCTTTTCATTTAAGTTGCTTGGGGCCTTGCTTTGAACTTGTGATCCTCCTGCCTCAGCCTCCCAAATCGCTGGGATTATAGGCATGAGCTACCAAGCCTGGCTGATTTATATTCTTTTGCTGTGTTAAAACTGTAGTTGTTAGTACAGTCATGTGGTATGTAATGATGGGTGGCCCACAAAGATCTACATATGTGATATGACTCCCGTAAGATTATAACAGAGGTGAAAAAATCCTACTCCTAGTGACATTGTAGCTGTCATAGTGCCACAGTGCTGTGAGTGACTAGCACTTTTGCCATGCTGCTGATGGAAACAAACCCACTGTACTTCCGGTCACATGAAAGTTTAGCACATATGATTATGCTCAGCACAGAATACTTGATAGTGATAATACACAACTCTGCCACTGGATTACTTTGTATTCTTTTAAAGCACATTCCTTTTATTTCTTTTTTTGGAGATTGTATCCAGGGGTGCTTAACCACTGAGCTATATCTGCAGCCCTTTTTATTTTTTGTTTTGTTTTGTTAAAGAGAGAGGGATAGTGAGAGAGACAGAGAGAGAGAGAGAGAGAGAGACTCAATTTTGTTTAGTTTTTCACATGGCCTTTGTTGCTCTGACACTTAGTTGTGTACACGGTGCTGGGGTTTGAACCCGCATCCTCATTAAGGCAGGCTGACCATAAAGTACCTTCCTGAACACTAGAAGACTTATAGTGAAGCTGAAGAGGTCCATGGGGACCTCTGATGAGAGAGTGGCCCTGGGACCCCCAAACTTGAAACCGATGCAGAAGGTTGGGTGGCCGATGTGGTCTAGAGGACCCTGCCCGTCATCTGAGTTTGACAGGCCGTACGAACTCCACAGATGGCAAATGAGGCTGAGGTGAAGAAATGGTTTCTGAGCCAAGAAGGACACTTCCGGGAAACAGGAGCTAAGGAAATAGTTGAGAGCATGACTGGGGCTTTCTCTGGGAAGAGCACAGGGAGACCCATGGTGATGCCTCGACTGCCCTACAGGAAGACAAGAGCACTCTACAGGGTTCAAGGGCACACCTAACTGACTTGCCATTGGACTTAGTTTGCCCAGGCTGGCCTTGACCTTGCCATCCTCCTGCCTCAGCCTCCTGAGTGGCTGGAATTACAGATGTGTGCCTCCAAACACGGTTACAGGTTACCTTTCATGAGAAAGGAGAAGTGACTCAGCGGGGCGCCAACAGCTCAGAGGGTGGCACCAAGAGCCACTGAGAAAAACCACTGGGAAGTAGGGGCAGGAGTCCCGTCACCGAACTTCCAAGAGTTGCAGGGATGAATTTCAGCGGCATCGGAGCGCTCCCGTGTCCCCGCTCGTTGAATAGGAGTGCCTGTGGCAGCTGTGCTGTGTCTGTCCCACCTCTGTATGTTGGGTAGGAGGTGACAGATGACCTGGCTCTTCAGGCCAATGGATAGAGAGGGGCTGACCCCCAGGAGCTTCACCCGCACCCAGATCGGCTTGGATAAGGCAATTCTGCACTTCAACCTGATGCTACGATGGGGAGAGATCTCTGGAGGGGCCTTGGGAGGGCACAAGTGAGACCTGAATCGCTGGGCGTCCCTAGTGGTGCTCACACTCTGGGTAGCCGCCTCCCACGCTGCACTCCGGGAGGGGTCTGCACGACCTTTATGATGAAGCAGAGGTGATGGCGAGTCGGCTCTGAGATTAGGTTATGAAAGACGGACCTTGCGTCTTGGCTTGCTCTGTCTCCCTGTCCCCCTTTCTGTGTGTCTCTCTGTTGCATTGCTTGTCTTGAGCAAAGCCAGCTGCTATGTTCTGAGGACAGTTAAGCAGCCCATATAGAGAGTAACTGAGTCCTCCAGACAAAGCCAGTGAGGAGCTGAGGCCAGCCCGCAGCGCGTGCATGAACTTGGATACAGATCCTCTAGCCCCAGGTGACTGTAGTGCTATCTAAGAGCTTGACTTCAACCTCATGACAGACTCTGAGCAAAAGCCACCCAGCTAAATGCCTCCCAAAGTCCTGATTCTCAGAAACCATGAGACGTAATAAAATTTTAATTGTTTTAAGATGGTACGTTTTGGCCTATTTGTTATGCAGCAGAAGGCAGCTGATACACCATGTCTCCAGTCATCTTAGTTATCTACTCAATAAATCATCCCTTCAAACATCATCTATCCATTTCCATCCAGCCAATGAACCAATGGTTCATCTATGCAACTATCCACCCAAACATCCATCCAAATACCTGCATCAACATCACCTACCCATCTAAATCATCCACCTAATGAATACAATTGTTCATACGTCTATCCATCTATCCATCCACTCCTGCCTTTGGCCACCCATCACCCATACACAAGTCCAGAAATGTCAGTTCCAGAGCGCAGAGGTGTGGACAGCTCCTTCCATGTGGCCCTTACCTGAGATACATCTAGATCTGTCTCGAGGAGTCTCCCATTGGTAAAGAGCCCTCGAGCCTTCCCCATGCCCACAGGCGGTTCATCTGGAAGATCAGCCTGTGGGGAAACAGCAGAGACTGAAGGGATTCCCCAGCCTGGGGAAGCACCAACAGTAAGACAGTCTGCAGGTCAAATGTCAGATAGCTGGGGCACCCAGGGGTCACATGACAAACGCAAGTGGGTTCTGATCCTGGTGTTAGAACATCAGAGTGCCTGGGTTCACAAAGATAGACAGGGCGGATGAGAAAGGCTGGGAAAGCCAGAGCCTGCGGCCAAGGCATTCAGGTGTGGGGGTCTGGAGTCTGAGCAGCAGACTCCTGTCCTAGGGGTTAAAGTTACCGCCTGCATTTCTCCAGAGGAGGGAAGCTATTTTCCCTGGGGTGGAGGGTGGGAACAATCTAGATGCACTGAGATCCAAGGTCAGAGGGGCCTCACTCTAGTAGAGATGGCAGCTGCTAGGGTCTCCTATGCACCTGTGAGGTTCCCAGCCCCTGCCAAGCACTTCCCACAAACGATCTCACTTGACCACAATAACCAATGACATGTGCCCTTGTTATCATCCTCATTACACAGGAGAAGAGACCGAGGCCTCAAGATTTCACTCGCGGGGCTGGAGCGGTAGCTTAGTGGTTTACCGCGCTTGCCCGGCAAGTGCGAGGACGGGGTTCAGACTCCAGCACCACATACAACAGTGGAGTGTCAAAGCAATGAAAGCCACATGAAAAACTAAAATAAAATTGATTCTCACTGTCCCTCTCTCTTAAAAAAAAGAAAGAAAGAAAAGAAAGAATTCACTCATGGGGCTGGGGTTGAGGCTTAGCACTTACGGTGCTTGCCTGGCAGGCACAAGGATGCAGGTTTGAACTCCAGCACCACACGTGACAACAGAGTGTCACCGCATCAAAAGCCACATGAAAAACCATATAAAATAAAATTGATTCTCTCTCTCACACACACTGTCCCTCTCTCTATCTCTCAAAAAAATAAAAAAATAGAATTCACTCGCCCAGGTAACACACCAGGTGAGGAGCATATTCCAGATTTGAACCCAGTATCTGGTAAATCAAGATCTTAGACATTCTTGATTGTTTGAGGCTGAAGTTCAGAGAGCCTGGCTGCTCTGTCATAACCAGGACTTTGATTATGCCAATTCAAACATGCTGGAGATTCCAAACCCAGATTGAGGGCCAGATTCTAGAATTCTAAGTTGAAGAATCTGGAGTCTAGGTTTAAAAGGAACCCCAGTGCCATCTCATCCCAACCTTCCCATAAATGGATGGAGAAACTGAGGCCAGAGAACAGCAAGGCTCAAGTCAAAGGCCAGGGTGGGACTGCTTACCGGAAGAGGACTTTGGGGGCGCCGTGCAGCCTGTGGTGTGCTGGGGGTGGCAACTACGGAAGCTCCATCTAGGATGGGTGCCAGGAGGTGGCGGAGGTCAGGGCTACAGAAACGGCGGGGGTCAGCAGCCAGGGTGGCCTCACTCAGGGAAGGCGGGTGCAGGAAGGCCAGGATGCGGGGGCCAGGGACATCTGCAGGAGGGGGAGGACACAAGGTGATTATCTAGGGCCAGAGCTGTCCATGCCAAGCCCAGGGGACATCTTCAGCAGCCAATAAGGATGGCTACCATACTTAGTGATGATGCGAAGGAGCCCAGAGGACCACATGTTAACTTTAGTTGCCCGATTGTGGGGAGGCCCTGCAAGCTCTAGGCAAATGATTCAGTGTCCCAAAACAGTGCCAGGCCCCCAAGGAGATTCTTAGGTCCCTGGAGCCAGAAAAAGATATCGACAATCCCACCCCACGTGCAGAAGCATGGACTTCCAGCAACAGCTGGAGAAAGAGGAGGGAGAAGGAAGCGGGGAGGCAGGGAAGGAGTCACACTCAGAAGGGTCAAGCTCACTGGAAACCAGAGTGGTCACATGTGGGCAATGGGGAGCCATAGCAGGACACAGAAGAGAGGGTGACTGAGACCAAAGCCATCAGACACAGAAGAGAGAAACATTCTGGGACAGGGACACTGTATGTGCAAAGGCCCCGAGGCAAGAAGGGTCTAGCATCATCCTGAGAGCTCTGGGGAAGCTGGTGTGGTCTGGAGGGTGAGGGACAGGGTGAGGAAGGCCTGTGTTTTCTTACAAGGGTCACAGGGACAGGACACAACACCAACATACCAAGCCTGTGCCCAGGATTAGGGACGTCCTTCTGAGCCAGGGCACTGCCCCGCAGGTGTCGGCGAGAGTGTCGCTCGGTCTGCTCCAAGGACAGCACCATGCCCGTCTCTTCCACTCGGCTGGGGTACAAGGCAGACAGGGGAGTGGCGATCAGAGAGGGTGCTCGGCGGAGCCCAGGCAGCCCTTATTACAGACAGCATCCCGGGGCTGGAAGGCATTTTGCATGGGCGTTTTCCCGTGATTCTTCGATTCTTATCAGGATCTGCTTTGCATTGATTGATTTTTATTTTATAGATCAAGTATCCCTAGCACTCCAAACTCTGAAACTTTCGGAGTACCTGATGAGTGGAAAGTTCCACGCTATGCAACTTAAATACCTTCAGGCTGTGTGGACAGGGTCCATATGAAACATTATTAATTTAGACTTGGTCCCATTTCCAAGATATTTCATTATGTATACATGCAAATATTCCAAAATCCAAAACAAAACCCACTTCCAGCCTCAAGCATTTTGCATAAAGGATACTCAGTCTGTAATGGCATTGGAAAGAAAGTTAAATATGTCACTTTCCAAGCTCCCTCTGTAGCAGGAGAGAGAAGAAACAGCAGCTGGCATCTAGTACAGCCTGGGTGGAGAGAAGGCGGGCAGGAGATGGGGTGGGGGACGCTGAGAGGCGGAGGGGGAGGTACAGGGACACAGTGGGGAGACCTGTGGCAAAGGGGGGCAGTGAGCCCAACAGATATTCCCTTTACAGATATTTACCTAGCAGCATCCTCCTATAAATGTATCCATAAAAAATACATTTTAAACATATTCTTTATTATATTACCAAACAGGATGAATTTACAGGGCTATATTCTTATGAATAAGCGGTTGTTTTGGAAGCTTCTATTTATACACATTTTTCATGCTCCGGGAGATGGGTATAAATACATCCTTCTTATGTCCCCACACCTTCCTGCCCACAGTCTCTAGCTACAGACACTCCAAATGCTTGCTGGGCAAACTGGCTTTTGGACAGTGGGTGTGGGACTGCCCCTCATTTGCATCTCATTAGCATAAGGCACCATACAGGGTCTGGTCCTCCCATCAGCTCTAACCCCTCTCCACCCTCGCTAACCCTGTCCTGGGTTGGAGACATCTGGGACCAAAGGCGCACTTCTCCCCCTGAAAAACAGGACGTACATGTACACACAAGTCTACACACTGAGCACACACCGGAACGCTCGTGCACACACATTCGCCACATGCAGTTCACGCCTTCGTTCCAATGGTGGCACCTGTAGTATGATGCAGTGTTGAGGAAGGGCTCTGCAGCCAGTGGCCTGGGTTCAAAGCCAGGTCTGCCACTTCCGAGCTTGTGACCTTCAAAATGTGGCTGAACCCCCTTTGGACTTCCATTTTTTCTTCTATAAAGAGAGCCTCGCTAAGTCACTGAGGCTGCCCTTGAATTTGTGATCGTCCTGTGAGATAACCTTCAAGGACAAACTATAATTTTGTAATTCTGTCTTTTTGTAGGTGAGTGCGTGGTACTAAGGATAGAGCCCAGAGCCGCCAGAGGTGCCCAGACAAGTGCTCTACCACTGAGCTACACCTCTCACTGTCTGGTGACAATATGCAGCCCTCAGGACAATGTTATCCTTGACACTCCTGCATTCCTCAATGGAGAAAAACCTCTGAGATGCACGTGGGGTGGGACCCCATGATTTTCCCACTGAACACCTATTAGAAATAACTAACATTAAGCTGGGCATGGTGGCGCATGCTTGTAATCCCAGCAGCTCAGGAGACTGAGGCAGGAGGATCAGAAGTTTCAAAGCCAGCCTCAGCAACATAGTGAGTCTCTAAGCCACTTAGCAAGACCCTGTCTCGAAATAAAAGATAAAAAGGGCTGGGGGTGTGGCTCAGTGGTTAAGCACCCCTGGGTTCAATTCCCAGTACAAAAAAAAACAAAAACCAAAAACCGAACAAGCAACCCCCCCAAAAAAAAACAACCCAACAACAACCATAAAAACAAAACAAATAACTAAAATTATAAAAAAGTAGCCATATGAAAATGCTGGTCAGGATGGGGAACAAGCAGAACTCTCGGACGTAGGTAACGGGAGTGCAAAATGGTACAGCCGCTTTGGAGAGCAGTTGGCAGCTCCTTAAGAAGTTAAATATACACTTAACCATATGACCCATCTGTTCCACTCCTAGATGTTTACCCAAGAGAGACGAAAACCTGTGACCTTACTAAATGCTGTGAGAATGTTTACAGTAGCTGTTTTTGCAATCACCCAAAATAGGAAACAATCCAGAGCCCTCCGGCTGGCAAATGAATAAACAAACTGCGGTCAAACTGTGGTCCGTTCATACCGTGGAATGCTAGTCAGCACTGAAAAGGAATTATTGATACACACCACAGCACGGAAGAATTTTAAATACAGATGGACAGTCCTCAATGACTGTTTAGTTTTCCAATGGTACAAAAGTGATATGCAATCAGGAGAAGTTGTACTTGAGCTTTGGCTTTTGATTTTCTCCCAGGCTAGTGATACACAGCATAATTTTCCTTTATATATATGCTGGGTGGCAGCAGCAAGCCACAGCTGCCGGTCAGCCGGGGGACAACTGATGCCCCCACAGTGCACTGATTCTGAGCTGTGATGTTCGGTAGGTCAGGTGTATTTGATGCATTTTCAACTTACAATTGGATGCGACCCCGTGGTAAGTGGAGAAGCAGCTGTCTTCACGCTAAGGAAGCCAGACCCCCAAAGCTGCAACCTGTGATTCCCTGTACCTGGTACTCTAGCAAAGGCAAAATGGTGGGGTCAGAGGACAGACCTGTAGTTTCCAGGGACAGAGGTGGGAAGGGGTCGACTCTGAGAGGTTTTTTTTTGGGTGATAAGACTGCTGATGGGGGGCTGGAGCGGTGGCTCAGCGGTTTCGGCGCTTGCCTGGCAAGCACGAGGACCCGGGTTCAAACCCCAGCACCACGTACACAACTAAGTGTTGGAGCAACTAAGGCCATGTGAAAATCTAAAAATAAAGTTGTTTCTCTCTTTCTCTGTCTCTCTCACTGTCCCTCTCTCTTTAAAAAAAAAAAAAGACTGCTGATGGGGCTCGAGTGGTGGCTCAGCCGTACAGCACTTGCCTGGCATGCACAAGGACCTGGGTTCAAACTCCAGCACTACATACACAGCTGATTATTAGAGAAAAAAACCGGATGAATAAATAAAATTGATTCTCTCATTCTCTCCCTCCTCTCTTAA
>PVKS010013844.1:0-49790 GCA_004027875.1 Aplodontia rufa | reverse complement strand
AGCAGATATAGGTGGCTGGTTGATCCATAAACTGAACTAATCAATGGAAGCAGGAGGGGAAGAAAGAGGTGACTAAGAAGCTACTGCGTCCGGGGGTAGACATTGGACTTTTTTTTTCTTCTTTTTTTAAAAAAATTTTTAATTGGGGAGTTATTGTACAATTATAAACGTATATAAAGTAACAATATGACATGCATTTATTCTTAAATGAGAATTACCCCCACATCGCCCACATCCCAGTCTCTGGATTCTTCTGTATTTTGCCCCTAGAAGTGATATAAATGAAGAGTATACTACATTATTGATTGTTCCCCTAGACCCCTCCCTATTCTCCCCCACCAACCCCCCTCCCAACATATCTATGGTTACCCTAGATTATGTGTTGCTACACCTTTGCTGGGCCTTTTTGCAAGTGTAAAATGGGTTTGAGGTCATAACATATAGATTAATGGAAACACCAATAATATCTTGATTACATATGAAATAAACTCAACTTCTTTCCGAAAGGCACTCTGTTTTCCTGGTACCATCACTTTAATTCAGGCCTAGAGACTTTAATCAGACAATAATCTGAATTATGGTCCATTTCATTTACCCTCAGAATTATAATGTCTCTTCTTCCCAGTTAACTAAAGAATAACAACCCATCCAGAATTACACTGCAATCAGCGACAATGTAGTTGGAATCAAATTGTGTTAATAGGCTTCTTTTTCTTTATTAGTTCTTTAGCTTCACAAAACTGCCCCCACAAGTAAAGGAAGTAGGCATGCATGTGGTTTGTGACCAGCCTGTGCTGGGTTATTTGGAAAAACAAAACAAAACAACAATAACAAAAAAACCCCTTTGTCCTGGCTGGAAGAGAGGGCTTTGTGGCCTGTGGACGTCAGATGGCGCAGTTCCCCTCTCTTGATCGGTTAAGAGTTAGACTCCTGACTCATGCTGAACCAATCAGATTCTTTTCTCTAGCTCCTGAGCTATGACACTCAGAAGTACCTTAGGCAGTGATGATTGTGGGGATGGAAGGTCTTGGAGGTTTGGGCACCTGGACAGGTAAAACAGAAAAATAGCCATGGATACAATAGAGATCAAGGGATAGTGCTCACTACACAGCAGAGAAGAAGAATCTGTGTCTGGGAACATCATGGAATTTTACTGAAAAAATGTTTTTTCTTCTCCAAATGGGGGAGGTGATAAAATCAAGAGTTAACTATGAGAGCAAATAAGGTACAAATTAGAAAGGTGCCCTTATTAGGAGGCAGATGTGTGGGTTAGGATGGCATTATCATAATATATTGAATAATACAAGGTAAAAATGATATTTCACTATATTTGAAACTAAGTACCATAGTACAAAATAAAGCAGATGTTAAGCAATGTCTTGCATGCAAACAACAGATTCACAAACTTAATTCTGAAAACAAGTTCCTAGTCCAGAGGTCACCCAGTGCTAGAGAGCAGACCTCACCCTTGCTATGACTTGCAGTTAAAGGGCTTCAAGAGTTTCCTCCCCTGGAATCAGCCCTCCCCTTCCAGCCTCACTACCTGCTTCCCCTTTTGGGCTTTCTGCATTCAGCTCATTCCGGCATGTTTGCCATTTCTGCTACACGCTATGCATTTTGTCCTGGAAGCTGGTTTCTATAGTTTGTGTCAGCTCAACTCATGGTGAAAAATAAACCCTGTTGTAATTGTGTTGAAAGGTGATGGAGCCTTAAGAGGTGATTACATTATGAAGAATGATTAAAGTCTTCTTCGAAGCTGGGCGTGGTGGTGCAGGTCTATAATCCCAGCAGCTTGGGAGGCTGAGTCAGGAGGATCACAAGTCCAAAGCCAGCCCCAGCAACTTAGCAAGACCCTGTCTCAAACTGAAAAATAAAAAGGATGGAGATGTGGCCCAGAGTTCAGTCTCTAGTACTAAGACCAAAGTAAACACACACACACACACACACACACACACACACACACACACATACACACACAAAAGAAAAAAAAAGAGAAAAGTCTTTTTAAGGGAATGAATTCATTTTTGTGGGCCTGGATCAGTTGCCTCTAGAGTAGGTGGCTATACAGCAAGGCTGTCCCTTGTGTTTTGTCCCTTCTACATGTGCCCATGTAACCTTCTGCTCTCCACAGTGAGTTGAATCAGCACGGGGCCCTCATCTAAACTTGGGTAGATGCTGGCTCCATGCTCTTGAACTTACGCACCTTCAGAAACTAAAGAAACCTCTATTCCTTTTTCTTTTCTTTTTTCTAAAGAGGTAGAGTAAATTTTTTTCATCTGGTTTTAATTTCTCCTTTATTTATTTGTGTATGCAGTGCTTGGTACAAACCTGGGACCTCATGCATGCCAGGCAAATGCTCTACCACAGAGCCACCTCTCCAGCCCCAAACCTCTATTCTTTATAAATTGCCCAGCCATTGTGAATGATACTGGTGTTCAGTTATAGCACAGAAAAAGGACTAAGACAACTGTCTAGGCAGAAATGAAGTCCTGAGGCTGTAGTTAGGCGAGAATCAGGAAAGCACGTGCTGACTTATTCTGAGTTAGGGGCTAACGGCCAGCTCCTAGGGTGGGGTCTGTGGGGAGACAGAAGCGATTGACTGAATAAGGAGATCCTAGGTCCCAGCAGATGAAGCCAGGCCAAGCCCACGAGTGTGTACCGTGGAACCTTAAGGTCCTTTCCCTTAGCCACGGCGGCTACAGCTCTTTGATTCATTTCATATTGTCCAGGTCTTTTTTTTTGTTTTTTTTTTTAAAGAGAGAGGGACAGTGAGAGAAAGAGAACAAGAGAATTAAATTATTTTTTAAGAAAGAGGGATAGTGAGAGAGAGAGAGAGAGAGAGAGTGAGAGAGAAGCAATTTTTATTTAGTTTTTCATGTGACTTTCATTCCTCGGACACTTTGTTGTGTATGTGGGTGCTGGGGTTTGAACCCATGTACTCGCACATGCCAGGCAAGTGATGGAACCACTGAGCACCCCTGCAGCCCATAACCCATTTTTGTCACTGTCTGATCCACTCCATCAGCTCGACCTTCATTTCTACTTAAAATGCTGGTGTTAATTACCTTTTCCCCACATCTGTTTACTCACTCTGAGCTTCCTAAGATAGTTCTATTTAGCCTCTCTCTCTGACAGCTCCTCCTGCCCCTCACCTTTGGCACAATGGCCAAGTTCTGCAGGACTTCTCTTTCTTCTTTTATTTGAGTAGATCTCAAAAGACATTTAAAAGGGACACACAGTCCCTGCGAAGCTGTGTATCCAATTTCTAATTTACTCCTTAAAAGGTATCCTCTCTGGGTGAACATGACAACCTGAGTTCTCAGCCTTCAACAAAGCAAATTAGAATTTTAAACAGATCTCCCTACCATGAGGATTAATAAGTGCTGCTTCCCATTTCTAAGGAGCTATTTATTTGTTAAACATTAGCATTTGTAATATTTCAGCCGCTAAAAAGAATCATGTTCCAGAAGCATATTAGAAAACTCTGTCAATTGTAGTATTGAGACTGATTTGAAAATGAACACACATTTTCAAAGACAGATGAGGCTGAAAGGAAATTATTTACTCCAGAACTCACTAAATCCACAGTTAATCATATGCTGCCTAGTGACAATTCCCCTCTCGTTTGCTCCTTTGTTTTTCATTTGTTCACTCATTCATGGATTCATTCAGTATTGACCAAGTGCCTTCTGGGCATTAGAAACAAATTCTGGACCCAATGGTGGGAAGAATAATAATTAATGATGATAGCAACAATAATAGCAATATAGTAAGAGATATAATAAAAGACAATATTTGTTGAGTTCTTATAAGTGCCAGGCACTGCCTTAATCATTTTAGATGCATTATAGCAATTTATTCTCATGACTCCATTTTACCAATAGGGAGGCTCCGTTGCCTGCATAGAGGTTAAATAATATTAGTGAAGGTCAAACAGGACATGTTGGAGCTGGTGTCCAACTCTAGAACTTGTGCTTTCCACTGGTCTCCACACACAAATAGGGCCAGCTGACTGTCTGAAGCTAGTCCCAAACCTTTCAACAAATCCTGGACCATCTGCATGGGTCTTGGCCATCAGCCTAAGCTGCAGGCTTCTTGTGAAGTTCTAGGGGAAGAGTATATTTCTAGGCATTAGTTTCTTCCCTTTTCCTACCTACTCTGAATTAGTGGGAGTCATTAGACTGTGAGTCTCAGTCCTAATAAATACTTAAAAAATATTTGTTGATGTAGTCTGTTTGGGCTCTTCTAGCAGAACACCATAGGCAGGTGGCTTATAAACAATAGGAAATTATCACAATTTGGAGACTGGCAAGGCCCAGATCAAGGCACCAGTAGACTTGGTATCTGGTGATGTCCCATTTCCTGGTTCATCATAGATGGCTGTCTTCTCATTGTGTCCTCTCATGGTGGAAGGGCGTGGGAGCACTTTGGGCTGCACTCTTATGATCTAATCACCTCCCAAAGGCCCCACCTCCTGATACCAACACTTTGGGGATTAGGTTTCAACAAACGAATGTTGAGGGGTTTCAGATATTCGGTCTATTGTAGTTTGGTTGGGGGAAACATTAGTGACTTTGTAGAAATTTTTCCAGGTGGAGTTTGTTTATTTTCTAAGTTCCCCATCTGTTTCCTTATCCATGAAATAATACAAGCTCTTTCATATTTAGCATCTGAAGACAAAGACCTATAGGATCCTTAAAAATCACAGAGCTGTTAGCTATGGAGACCGCTTTCAGTTTCTGTAGCAAAGGCCCACTTTCCTCAGTTCATTGAATCTGGGGACTTGGATGAAGTCAAGTGTTTCAAGGAGATTTTTGGTTGTCGACTGTTGAACACGTGGCCAGTTTTGCACATATTAAGCTAGATTTGATGTTCTTATCTCTCCTACTCAAAGTTAAAAAGGCATTTTTACCTATCTGCTTCTCTCTTAAAAATCTTTCATACTTAGAAAAGAAGGTGATGAATTATGAGTAGAGTGTTTATCTCCAAATAGTGCTTGAGACTAAGCCTAGTTAGGGAAGGTGTGTTGACTTTGGGGGATACTTTGCGAGGACTGGATCTATATCTAGTACACTGTGAAAGAAACACCAAGAAACAGTTGCAAGATCAAGTTACTTTATTCAGGAAAACGGAGAAAAACTTGGACCTGAATTTGAAAGTGAAATAATTGAACAATTAGGATCCTAAGAATCCTAATTGACAAGGATTTTTTGACCAGTTATTCAAAGAAAGCTGGAAAGGAGGTGGGGGTGCCTTTAAATTTGTGTGCCTGGGCCTGTTTAAGGGTGCTCACCTCTTTCATCCGGAGACACTTGCTGTTTCAAGAATGTTTTTGCAGTCCTAGGCATCCCATGTGTTATGGTTTAGATGTGAGGTGTTCCCCAAAACCTCCTGTGTGAGACATGCAAGAAGGTTTAGAGGTTTGGGTTATGAGAACCTTAACCCAATCAGTGAGTTATCCCCTGATGGAGCTAACTGGATGGCAACTGTAGGCAGGCACAGTGTGGCTGGAGGAAGTGGGCACTTGGGAGCATGCCTTTGGGGTAGACATCTTGTGTGTGGTGAGTGGAGTCTCTCTTTGCATCCTGGTGTGGTGTCCTGAGCCACTTCCCTCCACCACACTCTTCCACCATGATGTTTTGCCTCAACTGGAGCCAGCTGTCTATGGACTGAGACCTCTAAAACTGTGAGCCCCAAAATAAACTTCTCCTCCTTGCAAATGTTCTTGTCAGTTCTTTTGGTTACAGAAGTGAAAAAAAATGAGTGAAACGTCATTCTTGGCTAGGTCAGCAAGAAGGACTCCAGGGATGCCTGGTTATTGTCAATAGAGCAAAGTCCACATTGCTTTCCACGTGTGTCTCTTTCGCTGGAAGACCTGTGTCCTGTGAGTTCCAGGGGAGGCTGGGAAAGTGAGTGTGTAGCCTTTTCAGTTGCTAATAAAGGTGGGCAGGGAGAAGGGGGTTGGGAATTTTTTTTTCTAATCCTTGAGGCGTGTGTGCCACACCGTTCTTCACCCCTATACCAACTCTGCTGAGTTGACTACAATAGACTTGTCCCGTGTTTGGGCTGATCACATTTTCTTGCCTAGAATATGTAATTGAATATAGAGACTGGGTCATTGAGGTTGGGCTGGGTTACTGGTACCAATGAACTCAGGTAGAGTTGAATCCTGAGTGGTTGCCAGGTTCCACAATTATTGAATGATGTGTGCCCCTTGCTGTATGAGACAACAGGGAACAAAAATCACCCAAAATGCCTGCCCTTAGGAATCCTCTATTCTAGTGACAGGGCTTTGTGTTAGTCGTGTTCAGGAGAATTACAAAGAAGCAGCAAGTAGGATGCTAAGAGAAAGACAATTCTCAGGAAAGAGAATTGGCCAGACACTCCATAGCATCTGAAAAGAACAGAGGTTTGCAGAGTTGCACTCATACCGTTTCAGTGGGGCCAGCTATCCTTCTAGTGCTCCCTCTGTGGTTATGGTTGCTGTTCCTATAGGCTAAGATTTATTAAGTGCTTACTATGTTCAAAACAATAAGTTAATCTCTTGATGTGCATTTAAAAGTGTTAATGACCTTTAATATAGATGCTTGTATTATTTCCATTTTATAAGTAAAGAAACGGAGGCTTTGAGAATGCAGGTGAGTTACCCAACTAGTAAATGACATAACATGAACTTGAATTAGGTGGTTCCCTTTACAAATGGGTCCTGTTGTGTTACTCTGTATCCTTAAAAGATTCTTGCAGTAAGCTAGGTTTGTTGGGTATCTGTTCTTTACACTCAACTGACACCTTGGGTAGCTTGTTAACATAGCTCAGACTAGAGCCAGTTGGATAGAACAATTCTCTATTATTCTGTAAAAATAGTCATTTAAAATAGAATAATAGCAAAAATAAGCCCCTTCTTGAAAGGATTTAAAGTCATGTCCACATGAGTGTTTTGGTTTGAGTATTAATTTCTTGGGTTGTATGATTTAGATGGTGTATGATTAAATGGTTCCCAATCGTGAGCATCTGAGCCCTGGCCATGGGAGAAGGATTGTGGTGGCGCTCATGACAGAATTAATGCAAAGGCTCCCTGCTCTCTCGCTTTTGCTTCCTGGCTATGATGAGGCTAGAGGTTTTGCTTCTCCATGTGCTCCTGCCATGTGCTCACCACAGGCCCAAAGCAAACAGGACCAATTGATCACCGACCGAATCTCCAAAGCTGTGAGCCAAAACAAATCTTTTATCTTTTAAGTTAATTATTATCTCAGATATCTTGTTAAAGTGACTGAAGACTGACTAACAGTCATATTTAGGAAATGAAGAACTCATGCTGTTTAATGACCAAGCCATTATATTTCCTAGGGTCCAGACAGAGCATGGAGGATATAAAAGTTCATTCTATTGGTAGTTTCTGCTTATTTGGCTCTGTGTCAATATTCTTAGTCACCAAATCTGATGCCTTATTCATTTCAGTCTGGCAAGTGGGTAAAACAAATCTTACCTCTGTATATGGCATTAATAAACTAACATTGTTGGGCTCTGTAGAGAGCAGGTAGTTGAGGAGTAAATGTTATGGCATAATTGAAATTATAAGCCTTTTAACTCCCAAGCAATAGAACCACTTCCCCCACCACAATTAATTTTTTTGGATTATTATTCTCATCTCATTTAAAAATAGCAGAGAGTCTAAAGCAAGATGGCGCAGAGGTTCTCTGGAGATTTAATCACTAATGACCTCATCTTCAAATGGTCAGTGATAATAAACAAGAGGAAGGGATTTCCAAGGGGGCAGAGCATTAATAAGGTAAGATTTTAAAATTAATTTTTCAAGTTAATTAAAATGTCCAAAAGCACAATAAAACTGCAGAAAATCTGGCAAGGGAATGGCAGCAGGCCTGATTAATGCAAGTCAACTGTCTTCTGAGGGTAATAGTAATAATGATGAGATTATGGATATGGAAGAACTTGCTAAAAAGAAATGTGATGCATGTGGAATACAAACTGCATCCCAGTTACTATTTTATGGTGCACAATGGATCTTATTAAGGAGGAATAGCGGCAAGAATTACCAGTGAATTGCTCAATAAAAGTATTGTGTAATTAACAGTGTTGCAGCAGCTGGAGCAATGCCTCCCACTGATATTCCATATTCTCCATTTATTTCCAGTTTGCTAAGGGGTGTGGACTCTAACTAAGACTGCTTGTTTATCTGATCACTAAACAGTAAACATTTGTCAAGTAGGGCACTAAGCTAAGATGTATGAGAGATGACAGGAGCAAGGCACTGCTTTGCCCTCAGGGGGCTTATGTTCAGATAGGGGAGTTAAGATGCCAATATAATTAATCTTGATAACAATGCAGATTGTGTTTAAACCAGCCGCAGAGGTCAGAAGAGGGAGAAATTGCTTTTGGTAATAGGGATTAAGCAAAGGTGCCAGAGAACACATGGCATTTGAAAAAGGCTTTGATTTTGATGCTGGCAAGACTTTGACAGGCGGAGAGGATCGTAATTTTCTACTTGTGTGTTCTTGTAGTTTTGAAAGAGCTATATAGCACATAATGTCACCAAGTCAAATAGGAAATAATTGAGGCTTATTTGTGGCACAGAATATTGTTAAAGTAAATAAAGGGGAGTATGGGTCAGTGATGCTTGGTGGGAATTGCACTGGCACACGAATGGAAGCATTAATGTCATGCAAATACATCTTGTGCAAAGCGGGCTTTGGGCATTTTGGAGTTAGGCAGTTAGGCCTGAGCCAGACATCTGTACCTTAACTGGGCATTAGGAAAGTACTCTGGCTATACAGTGAACTTGGAGGATAAGAAGCAGGTCATAAAAATCATTTTGGGGTACTGCAGCATTAGAATTTGATGGATTAATGTAGTCCTCCTCATGGAACCCCAGTCTTGCTCTGGTTTCCTGTTTGATGATGGTCTCTCTTCCTCTTGTTTATGGTCCCATCATTGTGAAACCATCTGTCATGAGGTCCCCAGAGCCATGCTGCTGTTGACACCCTTCCCTTGAACTTCCAGAACTATGAACTGAATATAGCTCTTATATTTGTAAGTTATCCAGCCTCAGGTATTTCATTACAATAGTGGAAAATGGACTTACAATAGAAGGGCCTAACATTTGGGGATTTGCCTTGTGAGAACAGAAAGGAGAGAAGAGAATAGTTATCAGAGATGCTGTGGAGACAGAACTAACAAAACCTGAATGAAGAAGAAGGAAAGTCAGAGATGACCACAACTTTTGTATTTGGGTTATCAGCAAAATGACTGAAAGGATGTCAGCAACTGAGTGGATGAAAGAACGGTGGGGAAAGAATGAAGATGTGTTGTACTGTGATGATGTGGACAGGTACTTCTGCATTGTTTTGCTGAGAATGCAGCTGGCCCCAGATAACGCTTTGTAGACCATATGACAATATGAGTTTAGGTGATCTCAGGATGTGAGATAAGACACGTTGGCACTAAACAAGGTGTTCTTTGGACATTTAAATGACACCCATTTGAATGCCAATCTCAGCATCATTTGGAATGACAGCTGACACACCTCTCCAAGGTGCAGGTAGTGTTGAGTCAAGCTTAGACCTGAGGTCCTAGAGAGAATAGGGACCCAAGATCATGAGATACAACGCTCTGAAGGTGTTTTCTTTTAATAAGGTTCTCTTCAGCCCTCCTTTTTATTTGCCTTTAGGATAAAAAACTGCATCCCTGCCTTCTTTTTGTTGGGTTTCTATTATTTTTGGCTGTATTTTCCAAATCCAACTGCCTTTGTTTCTGGCATCAGAGCTGATGGGCACAAAAGGCTTTGAGGGGCTTGAGCCAGCTCACTCAGAGCACAGTGAAGCACTGAAGTGGAGAGGGAGAATTGCCAAGAAATTCGAGCTGGGGTCGATTATAGGCTGAGCCTCGAATTCCATACCAGGCTTATAAATTGAGTTCATTTTTAACTCCCTGGCTTCATCAGTCCCTCGTAATAAGTTTGCCAGTAAGACATAAAGTTGTGAGCTCAGTGACTTCTCAGGATCCATTCCCACCTCAGAGTCACAGTGCTAGTTTTGGCCCCAGCCTTTTTTAACGAGGGCTAGTATAAGCTTCTAGCTGGCTCTGTGAAAACTGTCTGGTCCTCTTCCCAGTTGCTCTGTGCATTATTTTCATTTTCCAGGTTCTGCCAAGTCACTATGGCTCCTGGTTGCTCTAGGGACCAAATTTAAAATCCTCATTGTGAACCTTCAGACCTCCTTGATCATTGATTTCCCCAGATGTCCTTGTCACACGGCAGTCACTAATGTGTTGCTCTTGTTGGTGAATGTCCTCATTGCACTCCACACACGACTTGCTGTGGCCATGTCTGAGAAATCCCAGGGACCCCTCCTTTTTCCTAAAATTCCATTTTTCATCCTCTCTTTCCCCTGATATATATATCTCCATATATCATATATATATCAATATATATTATATATAGCAATATATATCGATATATATCATGCATATATATGAAACATGAAAGGAGGGAGGGACAAGAATAAGAGTGTTATATATATATATTTTTTTTCTGTCTCTCTTAGAGGTCTTTCTTGTAAGAGCAGGCAAGGTATTTCTTTGTCCAGGTGGCACATATCTTTGTCACCTTAAATGCAGGTGGTTTTAATGGATATTACCATAACCTTTCCTCTTTGCAGGCTGTGAGACTAATCTTATCCCTTTTGTTAAATTTGCGTAAAAGGAGTGTGGCCTTGCACACGCCTTCCCAATTGAGCATGACCCTCCTGGCTCCTCTCATTTGCTAGTTGACAGAATTATTGCACAGCTCACTAAGTCTCCTGTTGAACAGATCCTAGAAATAAGGCTTGCAGCAGACCACAGTTCTTTCCAAAGGGTGCTTGGATAAAGATAATGAATTTCTATTTTCACACAACTTTGGGAACTCCTGGATTAAGCAGAGTTCCATGGATTTCTTTCCAGAGGACTACTTGGGGATTTTAATACTGTAGGATATAGATCTCCAAGAAGGCGTGTTTTATGAATCATCAGAATTAGGGATAACTCTCCTTGTTGGAGCAGGTCTTCTTTTGATTTCTTTTTTATTGCCATAAAATGTAAATTTCAGGACATCAAAAGATAGAAATCTACCCAAAGAGGTTTGACTGTCTTTTTATTTCCTATACAAAGCAGCGAAAAATCCACCTTGGGTATTACTTGACCTCTGCCTGAAGGTGAATGCCTTTGGCTTTGAGAATGGTTCTGGGTCCAGAGCTAGCTCAGTTCACTCTGCCTTTAGGGGAGGAGGAGAGTGGAGGTTCTTGTATTTGCAGTCCTAACCCTGCCAGCACATAAGGATAACACATGAAGCAGGGTCTCATGCCTTGCTGCTCTCCTCAGAAGAGAAATTTCAGGTCAACGGTGACAGCAAAACTCAACACTCTTATTCTTGCCCCTCCCTCCTTTCATGTTTCTTACTGAAACGTGAAAAAGTAGACCTAAATTTCCAACAGTGAGGAGCTTTTCACAGGAAAAGTACTATCTTTTCATGTTTTGTTTTCTGGTTGTTGATGCAGAAGCCAAGTACTTGTTATTCTGTGGTTAATGTGTTCCAGCTTCCACACTCCCCACGCCGCCATCTTCCTCCTCGCTCCAACCCCAGGAGACTTATTCCTACACATGATTCACCTACACCCCTTTCTCCTTTAACTTCCTGTGTGGAGGAGAGTGATTGGGAACGAGTCTCTCCTATTCTTCTTTGGTGTTTTTTTCTGAAAGAGTCTGGTTCCTATGGCTCCCTCTCCCATGGGTGGTCCCTCTCTAGGGCTCCAGCCCTCACTGGCACCCAGTGATGATACTCTTTCATCCCCCTGTCCTTGTCATCCAGAATGGTCAGAGCTTCTCATTGCTTCCAATCTCTGGTGCCTCACACTTTCCTTATGCTTCTCCCCTACTCCACTCACAGCCCTATAAATAGTCCCTTCCAGTTGTTAAATGTTCTGGAAGCTTCCAACTTGGATCCTATTGTTGCTAGACCCTGACTAGTACAGTGTATTTTCAGAAAGGATACACAGGTTCTTATTGTTGCTGACCTTAAAAAAATATTAAAGAGTATGTTATGATTTGGATTTGAAGTTTACCCCAAAACTCCTATGTCAATGCAGGAATATTCAGAGCTAAGATGATTGGATTATGATAGCTGTAACCTCATCAGTCCATCCTAGCTTGAATGGATTAATTGGGTGGTAACTGTAGGCAGCTGAGGTGTGGCTGGAGGAGCTGGGTGTCTGGGGATGTGCCCTGGAAGGGTTCATCTTCCCTGTGGCCCTTTCCCCTCTCCACTTCCTGGCTGCCAAGAATGCAGCAGAGCTCCTCTGCCTGCCCTTCAGCCATGATGTTCTGCCTTACCTTGGGCTCAGAGCAATGGAGTCAGCCAACCGTGGACTGAATTTTTGAAACCATGAGCTCAAAATAATCTTTTTTTCCTTGAAGTTGTTCTTGTCAGGTATTTTTGTCACCGTGATGAAAAACTGACCAACAGAGCAGTCACAGATTATTATTGCCATCAATTTCCCATGAAAGACAGTTTGTGCTGGGGGAGGTGTCTCAGTGTCCTTGAAAGCAGTGGACTCCATAGCTGAATTTGCCCAAACTTACGCAACCACAGAATTTCTTTTTGGGACTAAGGGACTAGTAATCACAGAACTAATTTGCAAATCCCCCAAGTAAAATATTTCTCAGGGGAGGCAGTGGAACACTTCTGTGGTTTGCTGCTGGCAATATTTAGGAGGCCAACAGAGGCTGTGCTCGATCTACTTGACTTGGTGGGAGCAGCAGTGTGTTTTAGAAAAGCCCCATTGATGCCTCAGTATAAACTGCTCTTGATCTCTCTTCTCTTCAGCAACATCTAAGTAAATCATTGCTTGGTTTTCAGGGGGGAAATGCTACCATAGCTTTTGAGCATATCCCTGGGGAACATTTTCCTCAGGCCTGGAACTTGCCTGCTTCTTGCTGTAGTCCCAGGAAATAATAGGGCCATACTCTGCTCACAAGGGATGGGTCCCAGAAGGAGCAATGGACTATTAGCTTTCTATATCAAGAAAGAGCAAATGCACCATAATTTTGGTAAGTGTTGAGGAGGGTGGGCATGCTGGGGTGAGATATGACTTGGTAAGGAGATTTTTATATCATTGAATTTGTCCTTCAGAAATAGAAAAAGATAGGAACTCAATTTGCTTTATCAGTGACCCTGAGGTCAGAATGCAATGGTCAGAGATTGATAGCCTCTTTAAGGTGTCAGGGATGCAAGCCATTTTATGTGCGATGGACCAGTAGCAGTTGGTGGTGAACAAGAGTCTGGTGAACTCAGCCAGAGCCCCCAACACCTATGGGGAGCTCTCTCTGCTACCTTTCTGTATAGCTGGCTGCCTTGTAACTCTCCTGGAGTCCCCACAAAGGACTCTTCTTGTGACTCAGTGGCCATGCCATCCCTGCTATTGTATCACCTACTAAACCAGCTACCCTGAGGGTTAAACTTCTTGGCTTTTGCTCAGCCTTGGATCACTCCCAATGTCCCGTAGTTCTGTTATGTTCTCCTACAACATCCTATAGAGGAAGGACTTGTTTGCCTTTATTCCTTCTAGAAATAGAGGACTACTCCTTGGGTAAGGATGAATGAGTCAAATTATAGTGTCTTATATGGCTCTTCTGGGGAATTCCTGCAGGCTGCCCAGGCAAGCAGCCTTAGCATTCTGGACCTGACAGTCATTTCACATAACCCTCACATGATCGTCACCTTCTATGAGAATCGTGCTCACTGCTGTTGGTCATGTAGCACCACGACCTCACAGCTAATGTTCTCCACAGGCTCCATCTTCATGGAGGAGGTCTGGCTCATCCTTGCCCTGTGGGAAGGGAATTGTGGGATTCTGGACCTCTGTCAGGACATAGTCCCTTTCCACCCAGCTCTGGAAGGGGTTTGGCAACCCCCAAAGCAGAAAATGACCCACTGTGAAACCAGTTCTGTTCTCTAACACAGTCCTTTGTCTTCTCACCATGACTGGGAAGAAAGCTGACCAGGAGGCAGCATCTCTCCTTTCTAAAAATAGGCCAGAGGGTCTTTTTGAGTCCTACTGAGGCTGCTGACCCTCCACTTTGACACTGTCCCAAACCCTAACTGTAAGTTGGCCAGCTTATTCTGGTTTGGGCATATTTTCCTGGGTTTCGTGTCCCAGGAAACCTCTCCATTCTAGGCAAACTGGAATGGTTGGTCCTCTTCCCTCACGCCCTCTTGTCTTCTGGCCTGTACATTTGTTATTGAGCATTTGACTTTCTATATTATCTGAATCTTTATGTCTTTTGACCAACATCTTACTCATTCCTCACCCCATTGCCAAATCCCCATTCTAGTCCTCAGTAACTTCCACTCTACTCTTCACTTTTATGACTTCAATTTTATTTTTCTAGTTTCAATACATAAATCAGATCATTTGGTGCTTGTCTTTCTGTGCCTGGCTTGTATAGTTCCCTGAGTATCCTGCATCTGTGATAGGGCCTCTGCTTAATTCTGAAAAAGAAAATTGGGAAATCTTATCTTTGCAATGATAATGGGGACCTCATTCACAGTTTGGGACTGCTATTTATAGTGATTTTAGCTTTTATTGTTTAAACACAACTGAAATTTTTCCTAAATATTTATTGCAGAGGACTGGAAGACATAAAATAATATATAACAACTTTTTTTCCCTGGAGGAAAAAAAAATCACTGTTATTTAGTATATATATATACTTTATAAAATAAGAATGAAATCATAATTTTGTAGTCGTTTTCTTCAGTCCTATAATGTAAAGTGAATATTTCCCTTTGTTAGTAGCATTTTTCTACCACACAATTACAAACAGATTTTTAAAGAATTTTTACAAAAAACAAAAGTAGATTCCTCAGGTTTCATTTGTGTTTTTTTTTAGTATGCTGGACAATTTAATCATAAAAATACAAAGCAAATATATACTGATTTAAAATAAAAAACCCTAAGGCTGTTTCATAAGGAAGAGAGGAAAAGGAAAAATGAAAAAACGAACAAATAAAACACCCTGAAATCTCCTCCCTCCCCAGAGATAATCATTGTTGTGTGGATGTCTGTCTTCCCAGACCTTTCTCTGTGCCTTGGGACACGAGTGCATGCATGTACTACTAGCAAGGCCACACATCCCTTTACATGCTTTCTGGCCATTTTTAACTTTCATTTCTGAAATGTTGGTGTTATTTGCATTTTTTTTTTCTGGTTGGGTTTCAAGTTTTCATGTGACCATATACGATCGCTTTAGCATATTATGGCTGCTAAACATTTTGTTTTTAAATTTTAGCACTATTTCCTTCAGAATTTAATTTTCTCTTAAAAACTTTAACTTTTAATGATTCTAATATACTAATATTATATTTTTAGTTTCTGTCTTTGGTTTATTGTAAGAAAGGCCTTGGCCACCCCTAAACTATATTAAAAAAAATCTATGGCTAAGTACAGATTCCTTTCTTTGTATTTTAATTTCTAATCCATCTGGAATTCATCTGGCATGAGGAATTAGGCAGTAAGGATCCAAATTTACTTTTTTCCCCCCAGAAGGCTAGCTAATTGTTCCAACATCTTTTTCACTTTAATTAGAAATGCCAGCTTTAGCATATATATGTCGTGTTTCCATTATTGTTATTCTCTAAAATACTCTGCAAATGCAGTCTTGATTTTTTTCCCTTTAACAGTGAAAATTGGAAATGTCCAATCTCTCTGGAGTGGCTTCATTCCTTGAGTCTATGACATTAATCTACTTATATCCTTTTTCTTCCCTCTTTTTACTCCTGTGGTCAATGGGTATTGGTTTAAGCAATACTTCTTAATTGGAATTTATTGAGATTTCCTCTGTAGTATAAGACCATTCAATTTTTGTAAATGCTTTATTTTGTAAATGTTGATGAGAAACTACAATCTCTGTATAGAGTACATCTCTGGCTGTTCTCTCTCAAACTTAATTTCTGTTATTGGTAAGTTTGGGTTTGAAATTTTTAACAAGAGGGGTTTGAAATTTGGAAGTTAGCTTGCTGGGGAACACTACCTCTTTAACTTTTAGATAAAATAATAACAATCTCCTAGAGAGTTCTGTGCAGTGTTTTGGGGTCAAATTTTCAGATAGTAACAATACGTCCCTTTGTTCTTTTTATGATTATCCTTTCCTTTCAAGCATCCTGAGTTATTTTATTTCAGGTGTACCTCTATACACAGAATCCAGCTATTTACATTTTATTGAACGTGAGAGTCTTTTTGTTTTTCTTACCACCGACAGCTTTATTTTTTATGTATGGTCGTTGAGCTGGTTGTTGTGTTCTTACTGAATTTGTTTTGGTGGTAGCTTACGTTACTGGTTCTCATTCATTCTCTTCCCAACTTCACCGTGAGCAGAGTGTAACTTCCATTCCTGCCCTTTTGACTTTGGGCCTTGCTATGGGATTACTTTGTGCAGTTGTGGATTGTGGATGAAAGGGACAATGGCCAATTTTGAGCATAGGCTTTAAAAAGCACCATGAGTTTGGCTTGACCCTTGGATTTCTGTCGCTTGGCTTGAAAAGTCCCCTGCTCTTTTAGCTTTGGACATGGACCAAGAAGATGCAGGGTGTCCCTGCCTGCAGGAACCGGAGGGCTCTCAATCGGCGGTTGACTGGGAATGAAATAGACACACTGGTCCTGAGTTCTCCAAGCGCTTTATTTTTTCCCTCTCTAGAGGCAAAGCTTTTCCTTCTCCTCTCACTAGAGGCAAGGCTTTTACATCTCCTCTCACTAGAGTCCCTGTTTCTACTGCTAAGACTTTTCTTCATTGGCTTTAGCCCTATATGCCCGGTATTTATTTGTTACAACCGCCAATAGGGACACGGTGCAAACATAATCAGCCAAATAGCTTAGTCATGTGGTCAGGTAGTTTGCTAATTACTCGGAAAGTTACAAGTCAGCTGGGCCCCTTATAGAGTTTTTTACCACTAATTCTTTTCTCTGGCATCCAGCCAGGCGTCATGTTGGCCTCAGTCTCCAACAGCAGGGAGCCCAGCAAAGCCTAACAAAGCCCAGCAGAGCCCAGCAGAGCTGAAACCTACCTGGAGACCTGTGAGTAAGGGATGAATGTCCTGGAAAGCCATGGAGATTTGGGGTTGTTGTTATTACGGTAACTGCATTTCCCTTTTTCTCCCCATTTTTTTTTTTTAAGAGAGAGGGATGGGGGGCGGGGGAAAAGGGAGAAACAATTCTTATTTAGTTTTTCATGTGGCTCTTGTTGCTCTGAGACTTCCCTGTGTACGTGGTGCTAGGGTTTGAACACGTGTACTCATGCATGCCGGCCAAGTGCCCCAACCACCGAGCCAATGCTCCAGCCCCCATGTGTTCTTTAAAACTATTTTCTTCCTTCTTTCCCTCTATCCATTCGTCATCCCAAGGCCACCAGCAGGCCAGAATGAAGTAGCATGAGAGCCGGGATCAGGGTTTGCATGCATGGTGGGGATGGGGCTGTGTGTGGTTGAGATGGGCTGTGTCCTGGGGGGAATTGAGGACTCTGGTGAGGATAATGAAGCCTGAGATCCCACTATGGGAAAGATGGAAATAGAGACATCTAGAATTGAGGTTGCCAAATAAAAATACGGGACACCATTTGGGACATATTTATTTCAAAGAATAATCTGTATTTTATCTGGTACCCTGTAGTGTTGGATTGGAATTGGAGGTACCAGTATGAACTCAGTGTGTGTGTGTGTGTGTGTGTGTGTGTGTGTGTGAGTGTTTGAAAACTGTAAATTCAAAGGACTTGGGGAAGAATGATATCATCATAACTATGAGTATATTTAATATCCAGATCTTGGTTTCCAAATACTCCTAGGAGCCCTGATTTCTTTACCAAGGTTGGTGCCTGAACTAGAACTCCAGGGCTGGGGCAGGAAATGGACAAGAAGAACTTGGAGCACCTCACTGTTCCAGGAAGCACAAACACTCAGGGAAAGATGTGGTACACAATACCAGCTTGCTGTGGCTTCCACTGGCCAGCTCTGGGACAGTTTGAGCATCAAATTAAATAATAATGACAATTGATTATTATCCATTGAATAATGTAGAAATCTGTAAGTCTATACCAGCATAAATAAGTAAATAAATAACTTGGGAGAAGAGAGAGCTTTTCCTTAATGTAGGAAGACTAATGCTGATAGAAAACTACTATTTACCCATTTACATAGTAATCATTAGTATAGGAAAGAAACAACATGGGGACAAAATTTAGTGCATGATTGGGTACGGAGGAAGAAAATTTTACTTATCCCCCAAAAGATATATATTAATCACAAAAGGGGAAAAGTGTCTTGCAGAGGAGAAACTTTGCAGGTACTACCTTAATGAAGCCATGAGCATTAATACCACTAGCACAAATGGCTACTGTGTGCCACCCAGCAGGGAGCATAAGAAGAGCAAGTCACTGTGATATTCCAGACAAAATGCAGCCACCTGGGTCCAGTCAGGAGGACGTATTAAACATGTCCAAATCAGGAGACATTCTGCAAGATGACTGGCTGATAATCATTTAAAAAAATCAAGATTATGACAAGAAAACACAGGAATTGCTGGGTGCAGGGGCACACATGTATAATCCCAGTGACTTAGGAGGCTGAGGCAGGAGGATCAGAAGTTCAAAGCCAGCCTTAGCAACTTAACAAGGTCTTGAGCAACTTAGCCTTATTGAGACTCTGTCTCAAAACAAAAAAGAGAAGAAGGGTGGGGAAGTTGCTCAGTGGTTAAGCACCCCTGGGTTCAAACCCAGAGACCAAAAAAACAAAAACAAAAAACAAAAAACAAAAACCCAAAATTAAAAATAAAGAAAGCACAGGAACATTTAGGATGAAAGGAAACTAGAGATTCAGGGTAACTGGGGAATGGGGAATGGAGGGGATTTAATCTGTTGTTATAATGGACAGTGTTGGGACAATTGTGGAGCTTCTGTGGGGTGTCTGAGACATGGTTATATAAGAACTCCTATAATTTTTTTTCAATTTTTTTGTAAACTGGAAACTTCTTAAAAGTAAAAAAAAAGTATTTAAATTTAATAATTAAAAAGTTTTCTAGTTTTTTCAGTTTCCTTGATTTTTGTTCTTTCTAATAATTTCAAAGCTGTGCGTACTCTAGGTAGTCACTTTAATTTCTATGCAATACATTTGAACTTATATTTCTCCACTGATTGTTGCAGAATCCAATTGTATTATAGGCTTCGGAAGACGAATAAGGAAACCAGTGCACACACTCTTCCTGCTCCTTACTTACCCTTCCACTCCTTCCTTGTTGCCCTGAGATATTTGTGCTGCTTTAGGTAGCTTTTTCAAGACTCACTGCATTGGGCTGGAGCGGTGGCTCAGTGGTTTCGGCACTTGCCTGGCAAGCACAAGGACCTGGGTTCAAACCCCAGCACCACGTACACAACTGAGTAGCAACTAAGGGCATGTGAAAAACTAAATAAAGATATTTCTTTCTTTCTGTCTCTCTCACTGCCCTCTCTCTTAAAAAAAAAAAAAAGAATTACTGCATTTAGGTATTGTTTTGGAGCCAAAACAACTCCATTTCCTTAGATGGACCAATGAGAATGACTGGTTGCAGTATTCCCGTTTCTCTCAACGAGCAGGCTGACTTTTGGGTAGTTTTTAGGAAGGTGCAAAGGTGCTAACGCTTCCTGACCTCTGCATATCTTGCGAAGCCTTCCCGCTATTGCACGCGTGTAGTCACTGGGTAAGGCACATGGTTAGGCCACCTCTTTCCTCTCATTCTATGGACATTGCTCCACTACCTTTTGCCAACTCATGTTTCTCATGGGAAATCTGAAATTTATCTACTTTCTTTCTTATGTTGAAAACTTCTTATTTCTGCCTGAATGCCTGTTGAGTAGTTTCTCCACATTTAATATTCAAAGAAAACCTTGCCACTCTCGTTGGCTGAGGTGATGATAATGGCAAGGATTGCTGAAGGTGATGGTTTTTGCTGGGGTGAGTCCTTTGAGCTGAAGATGAAAATCTTCCTTCATTTCATAATGGTTTTCTTCTATCCTACATTCTCACACTGTTTGCTAAAATTTTTTTTTTTATTTCTTTTAGGCAGAACAGTCATTTATGTATGGTGCCTCCGTTTTTGGTCTGCCACATCAGCCCTATGTCCAATTGCTTTCCTCTTTTAAATTCTTTTCCTATCCACTCTGGGTGATTTTTGCAAACTTATGCTCTATATCCTCATCCTAAATCTATATATTTAATTCTGTTTCTAATACCTACTTAAATTCTGTGCTATCATCTTAAATATCTTTGTTTCAGTGTTCTAATTCCATTTTCTTTCCAGTATATGTTTTTCTATCCTCTTTCGTTCTGCTCCTTTGATTACCTTGGAAATGAAAGTTTTAGCTATTTGCTGAAAACTTTGTGTTCTTAGTGGAAATAACTGCTCCAACTGCAATTTCCCACTCTGCCTGTTTATTGTTGTTGCAGGATTATTGCTGGGGTACCATGCTGCTTGTCTTTGAACTTTTTGGTCCTTGGTGGTTACGGGTTCTCAGCAGTTTCTGGAGAGTTTCACTGCCCTCAACCTAACAATCATTTGGGTCCTCCCTGCCCACCTGATGTAGAGGGCTGATGGTCAGTGTTTACATTTTCTGTTTGACTGCTGGGCTCTCCAAGAAGGTGCAGATGAAGAAGGGGTATAAGAAGGGGCAGCCAGGAAATAGGCGTTCCTATTGTTAAATCTTCTTTTTAATTTTTTTTGTAAATGTTTCTTTAAAGAGAGGGACAATGAGAGAGAGAAAGAGAGAGAGAGAGAGAGACAGAATCAATTTTATTTAGTTTTTCATGTGGCCTTCGTTGCTCAGACGCTTGGTTGTGTACGTGGTGCTAGGGTTTGAACACATGTCCCCATGTATGCCAGGCAAGCACTGAAACTGCTAAGCCACCACTCCAGTCCCTTTTTCTAAACTTTTTATTAAATTCTGTTTTTTTAAGAGAGAGAGAGAGACAGTGTGTGTGTGTGTGTGTGTGTGTGTGTGTGTGTGAGAGAGAGAGAGAGAGAGAGACAGACAGACAGACAGACAGAATCAAATTTTATCTAGTTTTTCATGTGACTTTTGTTGCTCTGACACTTTGTTGTGTATGTGGTGCTGGGGTTTGAACCTACATCCTTGCTCATGCCAGGCAAGCACCGGAACTGCTGGGCCACTGCTCCAGCAACTCTTTATTAAAATTTTTAAAAATTTTAAAAGCAAGCCAGAAAAAAAAAATTCATGTTTTAAACAGAAGGAATTCAATATGGGAGACTGGTTGCATTGCTGGTGAAAGAACTGAGAAAGTTTACAGGACAATGAAGTAACCCAGAGATGAGTGCCAACAGAAATTCCGCACCCCAGGCTGGAGGGTCAGAGGAAGGACACCGAATTCCTGGTCCCAGGGCTGGGTCACCTGGCTGAAGCGAGATGCTTGAAGGCCTTGTCCAGTGGCGGCTGGAGTCATGGAGAGAACACAGTCACTGTGAAGATGTGACCAGAAGGAGACACAAAACACCCCCATTTTTTTTATCCTCCTACCCTTTAATCGCTTAGCAGTGCCTGCCATTGGCCAAATCCCATCACAGGGGCAAGGAATGCGCAGCTCTCAGCTGTCGGCCCTTTCTGTTAAAGACCAGAGCAAAAGAAGAGTGGGAAGCGGGTATGAGAGCGAACACAGGGCTTTCCTCCCCCAAAGATTCGCGAACATATAGATTTGATTTTTTTTTTGGATAAATTAGTTCTCAAACCATGCACTCCCATCTCCCACATCCCCCACGCACATACAGCATGAGTGCAATCTGCTTTCTACGTTACCTCATTGCATATTTGGGGATATCACTGACTTCTGTACATTTATTGAAATGATTGTTAGAGAGTCTGAAATGCTTTGGTTTTTTAGTAGATCCTTTAGATCATTTTGGATTCTAAGAGGGACTGACTTTCCTCATTGTGTGATTCCCAAGCCTATCCTGTGTGCCTTCTCATTCCAGGGAAGTCTGGAATTACTAGTTTTGGAAGAACTCTGCGTCCGATGTCCCAGTCATGTCCGGATTCTAGAGTGATGCATGATCGGTGCCCTTGGTGTCAGGGAGGCACAGGCTGGGTCCAATCTGGTGGCCACGCTGGTTCAGTACCTGCAGTACCACTTCTTTTATGCAAAGAACCATTCTGCTGTGCTGCTAACCCAGCAATCCTGCTCTGGCGAGTCTCTGTTTCTCCTCAGGACACCCCATTTGGTAGTAGTTACAGGGTTTACCCCAATCATTTTCTCTGTTCATGCTCATTTCTATTTATTAAACTTATATGGTTTCTAGAAAAGTTTTACAATTAAATATTTGTCATAAAGTCAAGCATCGCTCTTATGTCCTACTTGGGGTAAACATAATTGATCAAATTCATTTAGTTATCTGATCACAGTGGTCAAATGATTCAATTTATTTAGTTAGTTGATCGCAGTAGTCTCTTGGTATTGTTCCAGGATACCCTATTTGTACCCAAGTCTGCAGAACACCTTATTTATACCAAAATCACTTAAATATAAAATGGGAACTGGGTGTGGTGGCCCCAGTAATTCCAGTGACCGGGGAGGCCAAGGCAGGTGGATCTCAAGTTCGAGGCCGGCCTCAGCAAGTAAGCGAGACCTTAAGTGACTTAGTGAGACTCTGTCTCAAAATAAAAAATAAGGAGGGTTGGGGACATGGTTTAGTACTTAAGAACCCCTGGGTTCAGTCCTTGATACCAAAGCTAACTCTATCTATCTATATCTATCGTCTATCATCTATCTATATCTATCTACCTACCTATGTATACAATAGAGAGTACTATTTGCATATAGTTTATACATATCTTCCCATACATAATCACATGTGTCTTGAAGATGGACATATGTTCTAATAAATGTGTTATTAGTTGGCTACATTGTTGTGGGAATGTCACAGACTGTACTTACATAAACTAAGACCCCTATGACATCACTAGGTGACATAATCTTATGGGATCACTACTGCACGTGCAGTTTGTTATTGACCAAAAAATTGTTTTGTGACTTATGACAGTACTTAATGTCATCTCTGTATGACTTATAATTCCTTTTTTTAAGAGAGTGAAAATCAATTTTATTTATTTTTTCCTCTGGCCTTTGTTTCTCCCACACTTAGTTGTGTATGTGGTACTGGGGTTTGAACCCAGGTCTTTGAGTATGCCAGGCAAGCGCTCCAACTGCTGAGCCACTGCTCCAGCCCCTGACTTTCGTATATTTTTTAAACAACAGGAATTTGTCTGTCTTGGTTCTAGAAGCCAGAAGTCTGAAGTCAAGGTGTCAGCAGGACCAGGCTTCCCACCAGGCTCTATTGGAACATCTATGCTTTGGCTCTTCCAGTTCTGGTGGCTATGGCTTTCCTTACAATTTTTAATACAACGTAAATGCTATGTAAGTAGTTGTTATGCTTATTGTTTAGGGATTAATGATCAGAAAAGTACTTACATGCTCAGACAATGCAATTTAAAAATATTTCCATCTGTAATTGGTTAAATTCAGGGATGTGAATTCATGGTATAGCACCCCCTAAAATTATGCCCGAAGATGCATGTGAAAAGACATCATATCTGCCATTCTGGACTTTGTAGTCAGGTCTACATCAGATCAAACATCAGCAGGCAACGGTTTGTTACAAAGCAATGAACTCAGGGAACCCTTCAAGTGTAAGATGTTGACTGATTCCACTTTTACCCTTTTTACCAGGCAGCACTAAAAACAGTAACAACAGTGATAATAAGCAATAAAAAGAGAAAAAAGCAGATAAAGAGAGAATGAGGCTGAGGATGACCTTGAACGCTGATTTAGCTCTGGTTCTTTGGAAATGGACTGTGAGATGGAGGTTTGGGTGCAGAGGCTTTGTTGGCGCACGCTCCTGAGACACATCTATAAGAAGAGAGGAAGGCAGCAGTGGGTAGAGGAGGCTGACAGCGAACCATTTGCAACCGCGGCCTCAGCTGATTCTCCATGGGTTCTGTGGGATCTGCTGGGTTTGGGGTGGAATGCTCTTCAGAACTGTTCCAAATTGAGAAGGGATAGCTTCTATGTTGCTGCATCAGCTAGTCATTTATTGGCTTTGGGCTGTCCCTGGCCAGGTGGGAAAGTGACCTTGGATGAGGCAGTTCCCAGTAGGATGCTGTGTTGCAAACTTTGCACAATGTATTTTTTCTTCTCATTTTTTTTTTCTGTTACAAATAATCTGCTGGGTATTTTAGCAGGGCGGATTGTACCTAAATAGTGATGCTTTTGAAAATGTGCATGATGCAATAATTTTGTCTTTCGTTTCGGAAGGGATGTTCTACCGGGCTCCATGCTGTTGACTTCTAGAAGCTCTTCATTGACATAGGGTTCCTAAATGTTTCCATGGCTTATCTTCCACTCCTGGAGCCCATAGCTCTAACTTAGATACTCCAAAGCAGTTGCAACTTTTTACAAATGCTGTCTTTTTAACATTGATATTGTGGACTAATGTGACATTCTGTGAGATGTCCAGGATGCCTAAGTCCCTTTGGACCATATTATGGTAGCGATCTGGGAGGAGTTAACAGAGAGTTAACAAGGTCCTGGGGGAAGGCCATAGAAGTACACTGTTAGCCATCTCTTGAGAATGGTAACTCCTCCTCCTCGAGAGATGGGCAGATGGAAATGAAAAGTTAACTAGCTCAATAGTTATGGTTATGCCAAAAGTTGCTGCTAGATCAAAATACCACAGGCTAGGTAATTAATAGGTAACAGAAAGGTATTTTCTTATATTCTGGAGGATGGAAAGTATAGGATCAAGGTGCCAACAGGTTCTGCTGTCTGATGAGGGCTGTTCCCCAATTCTGTAACTGGCCACCCTAATGCTACATCCTCCAGAGGGAAGGAACCTCACAGGCAGATGGCCCAAGGACAAGTCAGCCCAATGCAAGAAGATGCCTTTGACTATTTTTTAAAGGGCCTTAAGCCCATTCATGAGTGAGGAGCCTTCATGGTCTAATCACCTGTTAAAGGCCCACCTCATAATACTATCACATTGGCAACTCCCGAATTTTGGAGGGAACACCTTGACAATTCTTCCTAGTAGAGATAACATATCTGGCACAGAAACTGTAATCAAGACTTCCGTTTAGTTAAGTGTGTGTGCATTGGTGTGCAGAAGCAGGCCCATATTGGTCTTTGGGAATTGATTGGCAAGTTTTCAAGAGCCTTGTAAGCTGGTTGTTGGATCTATGCGGGGAGTGGCAAATGCGACAAAGCAAGCCTCCTCCACCTCTTGGAGAGTCTCTTGTTAATTCTACCAGCACGCCACTTTGGTAGTACATGGTTATCCACCAGGGTTGACATTTCTGTTGGGGCAGAATGGTGAATTAAATGGGGAGAACATGCTCATAACCATCATTGCATTTGTTAAAATTTTGATGATGGCACTTACCATTGCATTTCCACTGGGACATAGTAGTGTTTTATACTTACTCTCTAGGGTTGAGGGGCACTGAAGACATTTTAGAGGTTTCCACTTGGTTTTTCTCACTACAACTCTTACCCCACAGATCAAGAACCTCTTATGAGTTATGCCACTCATCATGTATGTCCATTCCAATGATACATTGTGGTACAGGGAAGTGATCACAGGATGGACCCAGGGACCCAGTGGACACAAAATGAGCTGAACTATTATGGAGGACATGATGATGTTCTGAGTCCCTGGGTGACAAAGTCAATTCAGACCCTGGAGTTCGACAATCTATCCATGTTTTGAGTATAGGGAAATGATCACTGGATGGGTTCATGAACCCAGTGGGGTCATAGTGATCTGGATGTGTGTCCTGACTGGCCCCATGTTTCCCTATTCTAATGGAGAGACATGATAGTGCTTTGGATCCCTGGGAATCAAAGTCAACTTAGACCCTTACAATCCTTGTAAGTTTTGGGTCTTACCATTTTTCCACTGGAAAGTTATCTGAGAAAATGTCTGTAGATCACTTTGGGGAAGAACTGGGAGAACTGCTGCCAAATGCATTTGCTAAAGCATTACAAGTTCTTGTGTCTTAGGTATGTGGCTTTTCCTTTAGTAATTCTGGGAATTGAGAACTGTCTTAGAAGCCTATCAATCAACCATGAGTTTTTATTAGGGCAGCTAATCCATGCTTGATTTCTTTTAGTTGCATAATTGTGTAATACCCTTGATGGTTGTCCACCAATCTCACTCCTAAGAAGACCATGTTCTGTTTCCTATCTCTATGGCTCTCTGAGCATCTCTGGTTGCCATTTTGACCTTGCCTTAGAATGTAATAATTGTGCTCACCTTGCTTTTGATGGGGTTGCTGCCACCAGGTCTACGCTATTTCAAGATTTCCATTTTGATTTCAGATTTCAGTTCTGGTATGGGGTTTCCTGCTCTCAGTCATGGCCCACAAAGCTTGTCAATAATGCCAGTCTTCCTTTCATGAGTTATATTCCTTTCCTCAGTGTGTCTGTTCCTAAGAAGGGGCATTAGGGAGAGCATTGTCTTTTAGTGAATGACATAAATATAATCCAAACAGGAGACAGGCACCATGCTGGTAATTTGGATAGTGAAAGTTTAATTTAAAGATATATTAAGTTGGAAAATTCATTCATTTCACTATAAAAAGGGCTAAGAGTAGACCCTAAAATGATAGAAATTATAGAATTTGGATCCCTGGGAATCAAAGTCAACTTAGACCCTTACAATCCTTGTAAGTTTTGGATGCTACCATTTTTCCACTGCAAAGTTATCTTTTAGTTGAGTAAATGTCTGTAGATCACTATGGGGAAGAAGTGGGAGAATTGCGACCATGGCACACATTGAAAGCAGCTTCTCTTGTTAGGGTGGAGGGAATGCAATAAAGGACTAAGATCTTAGACCCTGAGACCTCCATCTCCTTCTCTTGAGGCTGAGGTCCAGACCACCTTGAAGAAGTTTCAGTTGCCATAGGAACACAGTGTTCTGGTGGTGAAGAAACTTCCTAAAAGGCACAGATAGAGCTGGTTTGCAGGATTTGGCCCACTGGGTGGTGGAGAAAATTGCTGGAGAGTGCAGGGAGGCTGGAACTTGTCCACGAGAGCTGGTGAGGTATTTCCACTCCTCTTGTGAGCAGATCCGCTGGTAACCAGGTCAGAGAAAATGGATCAATGGAAACAGCAAGAGAAGCCCCTTCCTCTGGTTGCCCCTTCCTCTGACTTTCTTAATTCTTTCTTCTCTGCCTCATTGCAGCGTCACTCCAGTGCTCTGTACTGATAAAGATATTAAAAAGAAAGGAGTCATCACCAGGTCTAGCTCCAAGATGACGGTGCAGAGCAAAGGAAGGGTAGATTGGAGCCGAGAGGCAAGAAATGAATGACTGGCACAAGCACTGTGGTAATTTGCAAAATATGGTACCAAATTCCTCCTGTGCCGTTTGGCCATTCCCTCCATCAAGAGGTAAAGTCCATTTCTCTATCATGTTGAACCTGGGCTGATCATATAACTTGCTTTGACTAATAGAGAGCATTTGAAGTGATATTGTATAATAATGAACTAAAACCTCAAAAAGCCATGCAACTTATTTTTCTCCCTCTTGGAATCCAATGGTCATGTTATGAACTTTTCCATGTGGAGAGCCACACGAAGGAACACAGATGTCCTGGGAAATAGCTGCAGCCAACTGGTGGTTACATGAAAGAGACTTGTGGGGACAAGCCAACCCCAGCTAGACTTGCAGCTGACTACAAGCTCAGGACCACCATCACAAGGGCACAGATAAACCATCCCAACTTAACCCATCCCTAGATACTATCTCACAGCATTGTAAGCGAGTAAATATTAGTTATGCTAAGACACTAAATCTTGGGATGGTTTGTTGCACAAAAAATTATTACTGATTACACAGATAGGAGTTAATAGGGCAGGCTTAACTGCTATCCTTTGAAAGGCCTGCGGATAAGGTTGGCTGTTGGGTGGCATTTGGGAACCTGAATTTGGGGATTCCTGCAATGGATAAGAGAGGCTCACTGTGAGTAAATTGTTTGTACAAACAGTATGGCTTATGCTGAATGCCCTCTTTCCTTCTGGGAGCCTGAACTTTTGGTACAAAATTCTATCTACATGACCATTTCCTAATTGTTGGGTCTGCCCTTAACTCTGTTTCAACAGCTGCCCTAGAGCGATCTTGTTACTATTTCCATAAGTTCCTTCAGGAAGGGCTGCTAGGTCCGTGCTTTGCTAGGCTTCCTAGTTTTTATGCAAAGAGTTAGGATGGGTTGGAATGTGCTAACCACAGGCTGTTTCCTACTTAGTTGTTTGTCTGTACTCAAAATCTGCATAACCCCTGGCAACTCCCTTAGAAGGATTATTGATTCCTGGGCTGTCTCCCCTCCTCCATATATAAAAACCTGTGTGCCTTGATAATAAAGGGATTCTGGGCTGCCATCAGCTGCGTGTGGTTGACTAGTTTTCCCCGGTTAGGAGGGAAGGGGTCCCCGGACGAGGAGGGGCCCAGAGGGGCCGAGTTTCCAGCTGTCGGCACTCATCCTCCACCTGATCGGGTCCCAGGGGGCAATCCAGCCCCCCACACCTAATAACAACTCTGTGTCTCTAGGGAACTTCCCAGATCAGCCACATTTCCCACGTATTGTCGCAGCTTGTTGCTGAGAGAATTGGGCACGCCCTGTGTGACTCCTTGGAAAGGACCGGTCTTCCCAGGGCTTTGCCATGTGCCTTTTTCCTTTGCTGATTCTGCTGTGTATCCTTTTGCTGTAATAAATCACAGCCAGGAGTAGGACCATATGTTGAGTCTTGTGAGTCTTCCTAGTGGATCGTCAAACCTGGGGATGGCCATGGGGGCATCTGACCCATTAATGTGGACCCATTAATGTGATCTTCAAGCAAGTTGTGGGGGGTCACAGTCACTACTTCTAACAAAGGGAAGTGGGCCTTTTCTGTGGACCCAGAGGAATCTGGCAGGAAAAATTCCTGAATTCATTGCTTAGATATCTCCATTCCAAATCTCAGGGTTCTACACTTTCTGTTAGGGCCTTGATCTCAGCATAGGAAACCTTCTAGAATTCCTGGGAAGCACCGCTACCGTAGAAGTTACATTGTGAAGCCGCTCTTCCTCTCTGTCCACTGCCTACCAGAAATCAGCTTTTCCTTAAACAAGGCCTAGAAGATCCTCTGGTTTCCACACGTTTGCTTTGATTTTTGAATACTCATCTTGAGCTAGTCATAATCTTCTTTCAGTAAAGCTGTGACTTTCAGCATCAGCTACTCAATTCCTGGTACTCAACACATCTCTCATCCTTCTCAAGGGACAGAGACTGCACCAGCTAGTGCGACCATTTCTATCAGTAAAAATGTGAATAATCACACCGCTATAGCATACCGCATACCAAGGTTTATCTCTTCCACACCTACCACCAGAATGCAGCCTCCTTCTTATCCAGTTGGTGACTGATCCAGCTCCAGCATTGCTATCACTTATTACTACTAGATTTAATTATACATGTGCCACACTTTTCAGAGCTTACTGTGTGATTACATACAAGGTCTCCTTTATTTCTGAATGTAGACATTGCAGTTGTTGTTATCTCCATTCTTAAATGAAATTAAGCCTGAGAGGAGCAACTAGCCCAAAGTCAGGATTCTCCTAAATTGCAGAGTTAGAAAGTTTACCCAGATTTTTCTGACTCTCTGAATTTTCTTTTCTCTACCTCATTGTGCTGCCTATTCAAGGAACTGTGAGAAAATTGTCTGGTTTGTGTTTCTCCTTCCAATTCTTATAATCACTTTAATATTGATGTGACTGGTGGCAATCTTTATCAGACACTCTTGACCTAAAAGAATCAAAGGCACAGTTGTGAGCTGTGGGCTGTGGTACACACCTGTAATCTCAGCAACTTGGGAAACTGAGATAGGAGGATAGCAAATTTAGTCAGCCTTGGCAATCTAGTGAGACTGTCTTAAAATTAAAAGATAATAATAAAAACAAGAAGGATTGGGGATGTAGCTCAGTAGGTAGAGTGATCTTGTGTTCAATCCCCAGTACCTCAACACCCAAATGTGAATTTTGTTTCTGGGAGTCTGTATTTTTAGCAAGAGCCCAGACTGATGCTGATGTTACTTATCTTCCGCCACACAGAGATAAGTTCTTATTGGCAAAATTTGTGAAGAATGAAAGCAAGAAAAATGTAGGAATATAGATATATCCTCATTTCCTAACTTTTCAATTTGGAAAAGTTTGAAATATATAATATATATTATATATTTATATAATATTATATAAATATAAATTTTATATTTTGTGAATATAAATTTTATATTTTTATACTTTGTGAATTAACATGGAAATATTATTATATTTATATAATATAATATATAATATTTATATTCAGCTGTAAGATAAAAATAGTGATTTCTAAGAGATTCATTCAGACATTCAATTGATGAAGATTATAAACAGCAGTTAGACAGGTATCTAAGTGATTTGTGGAGAACAGAGTAAGTCATTTTAGGAGATGACAAAAACTCTCTGGTTGGCCAAATTCTAGGCAGGTTCTTCTGAATTCTGACTTTTGAATTTCCATATTCATCTAATTCTATGCATTGTTCAATTTTATCAAGAACATAGCTGCTATGGTTTCGATGTGGTTTGTCTCCAAAGGGTCTATGTATTTGGAATTTGACTCCCAGGGTGCAGGTATTAGGGATGGTATAGGACTTTAAGAGGGGGACCTGATGGGAGGCCTTTGGATTTTTGGGGACAAAGTCCTCAGAAGGGAATGATGGTTTTCTGCAGTGAGTTGTCATAACAGACTAAACCTGGCCTTGTCCAGCTCTCTCTGGCTTCCTGATGTTCCTCCATATACCCCTGCCATGATGTGATGGAGCTGAGAGGTCCTTCACCGGAACTGAGTCAATGTAGCATCATGCCCTTGAACCTTCCAAACCAGAAGCTAAATAAACCTCTTCTTCATAAGTGTCATGCCTCAGATATTTTGTTATAGTAGTGAAACGCTGACTAATACACCTGCTAAATCATTTTTTAAATGTTTTTTCATCTGATTTTTGTTTTTCCAACAGTTGGTTGTGTGTGTGTTGCTGGGGTTTGAAGCTGGGCCCTCGTGCATGCCAGGCAAGTGTTCTACTGTGGAGCCATCTCTTCAGCCCCCAAGCTAAATCAGTTTTGACAGAATCTCCCACCCTTGATACTTGATCATCTTGATATCTAATCATCTTGACACCTCGCTGGGTTTCTATCTTTATCTTCTCTTCACTTAGTGATGTCTGATCATTTTGGCTTCCTTTATGCAAGAATCCTGTCAGGTAAGTTTTGCCAGAATCTCCTTGTACCCTACTGTTTCCTCTATGATTTTCCATTCTCTGCTCCTTGCCTATAAATTCCTGCTTTTCCTTGTTGTATTTGGAGTTGAGCCTGCCCTGTCTTCCTCACTAGAAAACTAATTTTAGTAATCCCCCTTGAGTAGACTCTGCCCTGGTGTTCTTTAACACATATCATGAATGATTTCTTTTTTCTTTAATGGGATCATAACTGTACTAGGTGCTGCTTCTGAGACCCAGCTCCAAATTCTAAGAAGTCTCCAAGTAGACCTCAGGGAATCAGGTTGTCTGCGATAAACTTCAAAAGTTTCTCAAAATAACACTCTGCTGAGGGCCCGTACCCCCAGGTCCCAAACTGCCTTTTAGTTTCTCTGTTGTCAAATTCTGCTACAACACAGACTGGGACAGGGCATAGCCACCCAGAGGGTCATTCTCAAGGTCAAAAATTGGGATAAAAGTCACAAAAAGCAAAAGTGCTGTCAACCTTGGAAACAGGGATTGTCTTCTTAATCCTGGGACATCTGGTGGCTTTAGCTCATGCTCCACAAAGCCTCCCTATGGAGTTTTCAGAAAAAAAAAAATACAGTCCAGCAGGCAATTAAATCTATTCCCTCTCCTCTCACATTCTGTACCAAACCGCATCACCAGCCTGTCCTTGAATTCTTCTTTTTTGCTTTTTTTTTTTTTTAACTGTCTTGTTACTTTAATGACAAAATATTTCCACTTACAGTTTTGGGAGTTGCATCTCCCCGCCCCCCTTTTTATTTAAATGGAACCACAAAGGTTTGGGCTAGACATATTTTTTGCCTTTTAAAAAACTGGACATTTCCCTTCAAGAAGCAGCAGTGATTCAGGGCTGACAATTCAATTTATTTATTTATTTGTCTACCCATCCATCCATTTATTTATTTATTTGGTGGATAAGGTAATAGCTTATGGTACTTACCCAGAGCCAGCTGTTTGCAGGATGCCGAGAGCAGGTGGTCTGGGAGGCCTCTGATGAATTGCAAAAGACACTCACCAGCTGCCGACACCGTGTGTAATGAGCAAACCTGCAAAAATCTTTATTTTCAATTGGATTGTACCTTTAAGTAAGCAAGGGAGACAGCCAGTATAACTACAAACCATGACCAACAACCCACATAAACAGTGTGCAAACACAAGTGATTAATGTACCAGTATTTCAAAACAACCAAAGCTAATGAGTCAGATTTACTAGGGTACACAGGAGAGGGGGAGAGGGATGTGGAGGAGGAGAGAACAACTTAATGGGCCTTAATGGCCTCTAGTTGAAGCCTAAGAATTCTCCTGCCTTTGGTCCACATTGCCATCTGAGCTGGTAAACAAACCCCCTGCTGGCCCACGAAGGCCATTTTCTTTCTGGTTATTCAAGGGGGCGTTCCAGCTTTACAACAGAATTAGGGGAGCAAGCTGGTGACCACTGCACCCTCCAGTGATCTCTGATGATATGCGGGGATAATGGGTTACAAAGACAGACATTAATAAGGTAAGATAAGAGGGGGGAGGTTTATTAATTTTTCAAGTAAGTTAGGATGCCCCAGGGCATGGTAAAAGTGTAAAGAATCTGGTGAGCGATGAGGGGCTTGGCTGATTAATGCAAGTCAGCTGTCCTCTGAGGGCCATAGCAATAATGATGAGATTATGGAAGAACCTGCTGAAGACAAATGAGATGCGTGTGGAATGAAAACGAAGTGTCCTCGTTCCTCTTTTGGAGTGCATGGTGGATTTTCATCAGGGCAGAACAGAGGTACAAACGACAGCCCGAGGAGGTGCCAGGGCAGAGAAGCTGCCTGCTCTGCTCAAGTGCTTTCTACCCTGGTCTTTCCGGAGTTCTGGGTCTGCCCTGAGAAGCGTGGAAAAGAAGACCCTGGCAGCGCTTGCTGCTTAGGCAGGCAGAGCTGGGTTTGTAGCTTTCCTCCGCCCTCAGGGCATGCCCCTTGTTCCCCTTCGATACCCTGTGCGGCTCACTCCTTCCTTGCTGCCTCTGCTTCAGGATGTGCCGCAAGCTAGGCTTCTAGGTCTTTCAGGCTGTCCCCAATCGGCTTGTCCTCTGCTGCTGTTGAGCCGCTTAATTTGGAGCTGGAGAAAAGTGAATTTGGATTATTTTTCTTTTGCTTTTCAGAATAGTTTACTAGGCTTTCTGTCCTCTCTCTGGGTGTTTGTTGTCCTCTTCTTGTCCTTTTCTTCCTGGCAAGCCTCTGGATCTGTACCTTCCTGTGGAGATAAAAGGAGTGCAGGCTCCACCCAACCCCGGGCTCTACAGCCACTGAAGTACAGCAGTCAGGTGGCAGTGTCTCTGGAACTTCAAGTGCAGCATTATTTGGAAAAACCTGTCCGAAAGACAACTTCAGGACTTAGGCTCCAGACAGTGGGGGGTTAGGTCCCAGGAATCTGCTTTTTTCTCTTTTCTCTTTTTTAGAGAGAGAGAGAGAGAGAGAGAGAGGAAAAACAGGGACAGTGTGTGAGAGAGATGGAATCAATTTATCAATTTTATTTAGTTTTTCATCTGGTTTTCATTACTGACACTTAGTTGTGTATGTGGTGCCAGGGTTTGAACCTGCATCCTTGCACATGCCAGGCAAGCACTGTAACTGCTGAGCCACCACTCCAGCCCAGGAATTTACCTTTTGTAATAAGCACTTCCCAAAAGTTTCTGATGCTAGTGGTAAGAGTTTTGAGAAACACCGAGAAGATGAGATTGACTAAGGGTTGCCTCTGATAGGTTCTTCTGAATGTCCAAATGCCTAAAATTTTACTGTGATCAATTCATTTGTTATACGGGTTCACCAGGACTTGAGTTCAGGATAAGATGTAAATCTGCAGACCCCTGCCCCAAAGCAGTGGCAACCCCTTAAATCATTTTTACATGGGGCCGCTGCAGTGTGGGCCTGTTCATCAGAGTACAGCAAGACGCAGCAGGGTGGGCAGATTTTTAGGAAAGGAGTCCTCAGATCCAGTTTGAAAGGAGGAGATAAAGGAGCAAAAACTATCTAGAAAATCAAGCCTGTCAGAGGGGAGGATGCAGGCACTGGGTCCCCCTGGGGCTGAAAATTGATGTAGGGACAGAGTAGAAGGAGACTGGGAGGCAGTGGGAAGCCAGGGGTTCTCAAATGTTTTACTTTTGTCTCAAAGCATTTTATTTTTTCAAATGAAAGCAAAATGGAAATCCCAATAAATAAAGCCAATTTAATATTTTCTTAATGTACATTTTATTTCAAATTTATAACAAGTATCTTCATACAATAAATTGCAAAGATGAAACCATTTGAATGAATGCCAGAATTAAAATTAGGGGCAACAGATAACAGTTCTAGCATTATATCAGTTTTTGGAATCAGCACATGGGCTCAATAAATCATTGTAAATGCAAATTGTTGCTATCTGGCTTTGCAATATCAGGTGACTCTCATAATCAATATTAGGTGATTTGCACTCCTGCTTGAGGAGTAATAGGAAATTTAATGTTGGGTCACTTATATTATTTAGTAAGTGCTCAAATTCCTTTTATTACAAGGTCTTTCCAGAAAGCAATCAGGACATAAAGAGCTGAAACCAAGTCTCTTATATGGAGCAACCTGGCATACTATCGCACCAATTCAGTGATCCTGCAAGAAGAGGGAGTCCCATGCACATGCAGGGCCCTTTGCTTGGCACTGAACTGAGCTCTTCACTTTTGTGCTTAATTTTAAGCAATCTACAAGAACAGTCATGCATAGGCCTGAATTTTTAAAAGTAGCCATGCAGCCCTATAACTTTCCAAGTCAATAACACAGTTCCTAGGAACTAGGAGGATCTTCATTTCCAAATCAATCAAAATGACTTCTTTCATTGGCACAAGTTCACAGTGCCAATTATTAAAAACAGTATTGAGACAGTTTTTGGAGAGATAGTAAAATGGCTAGGTAGTCAGGACAAAGGGCCCCATCTAAGAGTTAGCTGGTAGAGAGCATTTGACAGGGCATACTCCGGGCCTTCAAATGCAAAAAGACCATGAGGCTCACCTGTGGGAGCAACTCTTTTGTCCCACAGCAGGGAGGTGGGGACTAAGAAGTGGGGGTGAACACAGATGGGAACTTGGAAAGAATTGCTACCTGGTTTGCATTGATTTCAACCAATGACTTTGGTGCTTAGTTTCAATGCCTATTTTGCATAGATTTCAACCAATGATAAGATGCATTTCTCAATGCCTGCTTTGCATGAATGTTAATCATGTTCGTACCCCAAATCAATATAACCCCTGGCCTGACCTCCATTAGATGGTGTCCTGCTTCCAGGTGCCCCTCTGCCTTGCGGAGTCTCTGCTTTTCTTCCTAAATAAATCCTACTTCTTTTTACTCCTCCTGTGGTTGTCAGTGCATTTTACTCTTCAGATTTGTGAGACAAGAACCCAGAAGATTGGCACTGAATTCCCGGGGTGAATTTCCACCACACCAAGAACTGCAACACCCAGCTTTTAGCTGGGGAGTTGCTAACATTATTTCGACCTCAGAAACCTGCAGCCAGCCCAAATTCCCAGTTTTAACTGGGAATAGCTGCAGACACTAGAAGTGGGCTATTTTGGCTGCTGGACTCTGTAGTGGCCCAGACTCCATTTGCCAGTGGGAGCAGAGAATCCAGCCTCATCTCAAAAACCCCGCATCAGTGTGATACACTTTGCCTTACTTTTACTTTTATGTATATACATGTGTGTGTACATTTAAATATATTTCTAATTTATGTTAAAATGTATTATTTTGGGGTGGGGAGATAATATGAGGTATGTGTTGCAAATTTTAAAATACATGTTTAAATGATGAAATTAATACATAATTTATTTAGGACTTTTAGGGGTCTCTTTGAGTAGCATAGGATTTGAAAATCACAGGGCTGGACTGAGATTGTGTTTGAGACAGACAGTCACAGAACGGGAGGCAACAGGGACTGGACATTAGGGATTGTCTCAAAGCATACTTGATAGCTCTGGAATTTTCCTTCCTCCAGCTGATTGTTCAATAAGTTATAATGAGAAAAAAAATAGGAAGAGCTAAGGAAGGGAGGGACTCAATATGGAGAGAAAAACAAAGAGAAGGAAGAAGAATGAGTTTTGTGATGCATTAGAGATGCTGGACGGAGAAGTTCGTATCAGTGCAGATAAAGAAAATGGAGGCTGGGAAACTTCCGGAAGGATGTAAGAGGAGAGAAAGGAAAGGGAATAGGATAGAGAGGACTTGGGAAGGGTCTGAATTAATAGCAAAGGTGGAAGAGCCTTTAAAGAAACAATTGGTGGGGCTGGAGCAGTGGCCTAGCGTGCCCAAGGACCAGGGTTCCAACTCCAGCACCACATATACAACTAAGTGTTGGAAGAACAAAAAAAGCAGATTAAAAGAATAAATAAAATTGATTCTCTCTTTCTGAAAATAAGAAAGAAAAAGAAACAATCCACGAAGTTTGAGAAGCTTCCTATTATAGCCCTGGCAAGAGAGTAGGTGCTCAGAGGACTTTGTCTTGGAAATCACTGAGGCTCCCCGGTGGCCTGGCACTTCACAAAGCTTTAAGTCCTGTCCTTCCGCTCTTATTGCTTCTCTGCCTGCTCCCCGCTGCTGGCCTCTCATTTCTTCTTGCTCTCTCCTGCTCAGCCCACCAAGGCCTGGCCATCCAAGTAGAAAAGACTTGCATCTTCTTAGGTTCACACTGTGCATACTGACTAACCGGCCTCCTGCCACTCTTGTGGCCCCTCTCCAGCTCCCCGCACCTCTTGTCTCTATGGTAACGGAAGCCTGGATGATCATTGGGATTTTGCCTCAGAGTTTCTCATAGTCAGAACAAGCTGCTTTCCTGGGGTAGCTTGTCCTTTTGCAGTTAACTGGGATGCCTGGGGAGAAGCGCTTCCCCAACAGGATGGCAGACCCGGCCTCCAGATGCGGGCACTTGGCAAGTCTGAGCTGAATGTCTCTGTGAAAATATGATGTAATTAACAGAGCCTCAGCAGCTGGAACAATTCAGCACCTCACATTGATTTTCCAATGTCTCCTATTTACTTTCAGTCTTTTTTTTTTTTTTAAACTCTATGCAATGACAGGAAATCAAAGAATTATAATGGTGTGCGTGAGGGCCATGATGCTGGATCAGCACTTCCTTGGGAAATCCTGAGATTAATCAGTTGTAGATCACTCAGTCATCCCTTTTCACTCCTAAATTAAAGCTATCCTCTAATCACGTTAAGAAATAGCAATGTATTTTTGGATATTAAAAAATCAATTGTACTATTTTAAAATTTGAGAGGACCATTAGGAAAAGAAAATCAGCCCAGAGCAGTATCGGCTGTCTTTTTTCTTCTTCAGGTTCAATATGAGGTTGGTAAAGCCATTGGGAACAGTGGGACACAGGTCTATAGCCATCTTTCCTCAGTTTTGAGAACTTGGAAATGTATCTGTTGGAACCAAAGAGAGAGGTTTTGTTCCAAGTTTTTTAAAGTCGTTGAAATTAAGGAAAATAAGTTTCCTGCTTTCATACAAAGCAGGTTTGGTTTTCTCATAGTCTGTCACTGTATTTTCAGCCATATCAGGTGAAGGATTACTGAAAATACTGGATAAAACAGGCAGAAAGCTGGGGTTGTGATGGGAAAACAGGTCTCCAGGTGCAATCTGGTCACTAGATTTTGTCTGATGACATTGGATTTGATGTGAATATTTCTTACATTTTTTTTCAAACTCACTTGCTTTGGCAGATTCCATGTCTCAGCCACACTGTAAACACCCATTTCTCTGTTTTTTTTTTTAAATTGGTTCAGATATTATAACCACTTCATAAATTAGGAAAATAGAGAAAAGAAGAAAATTGTTCATAATTCTACCACCAAGAACACAATAGCTATTCTTGTTTTGGAGTGATTACTTTGGGTCGTTTTCAAATGACAAGTTTTGATATGATTCTAAGCATGATGTGCAAACAAGTTTGCATTTTGCTTTTTCATTTAATATATGTCAGACATCTTTTCCCATGCTATTAGCTTCAGTAAATATCTTTTTAATTGCTACCAGAGCAGCTGGAACAAGTCAGTCCTTCACATTGATTTTCCATGTACTCTATGGAAGTAGAGACACCCCATTATCTTAACCATTTCCGTATTAGGGGCAAATAGATCAAAATCATTTTTCAATGTGATTAGTCCCATGATGAGCCTCTTTATAATAAGCCTTTTCCATATATAAGATCATTTCTTTACAATAAAATCCCAGAATTTACCAGGTCAAAATACATGAATATTTTATGACGCTTGATATTTCCTGTTGATCTTCAGAACTATTGTGTGAGTTTATGAATCACCTAAAATATTCGAGGGACCATGATTTAACAGACTCTTTTATCTACTACACATGTAGCACTGAGAGAGCTTTATACATGCAGTTTGATGATGCCGACAAATATCCTGGAGAGAAACATTTTCAAATTTAAAGGTGTTCCCCTGCCCAATGTGTTTAACATGCAGAAGTGACTTCATTACAGCCATTTCTTCTAAGTGTGCAATAAACAATGAAGTCTTTGCCTGGTTATAATGTTCAATCTCATCAAACCTCATAAAACTAATTAGTGTCCCACCCCCTCAGTTGGGCTGTGAATTTTGAAGATGATACGGATTTCTCTTCCACATTGCTTAGAATATGGTGGCCATCCCTTTGCTGGAAATAGCACCTTTGGAAAACAGAATAATACTGAGTGGAAAGAAAGTACATTTTCAGGGAAAAGAATAAGAACCCGGAGAGATGGAGTGTGAATGGTACCACAGAGTCCCAGCAGCAGATGTTTTGGGTGTTGAAACTCCCACCAGAACAGCTGCAGCAATGTAGAATCACATCTGGGTGGGGGACGCGGCTGCATCATTACCTACCGACAGCAAAACAGCCAGATGCTTCCAATTCATTTTAAGGACCGAGCCTCAGGTCTGAACCGGTGAATGCCCCCACTTCCCACGACTTATCAATTGCCCCTGCAGTTCGTGGAGACGCAGCCTCTGGGGCACCTTAAGGACAGAGCTCCGTTGCAGCGGGTAGGGGCAGAGCGCAGCTGCCGCACACCCAGCTCTGCAGCTCCAGGCCTGGAGGCTGGCTGCTGCAGAGCAAAGTCATCCAAGCCCTTCCACGCAGTGGCTGCTGCGAGGCTCCAGGCTCGTCACCCTGTGAGGGGCTTCCCCGGGCTGATTCTGCTTTATTTCCCCTCTAGTTCTTCAAAGTCTCACTTTTTCCCTCTCCTTCCCTCTCTTCTTTCTGTCTCTTCTTTCACTCTGTATTTATGTGAGTGTGTGTGTGTGTGTGTGTGTGTGTGTGTGAAAGAGAGAGAGAGAGAGAAGGCACAATTGAGGCTCTCCTGTTTCACCTTTTCCTTCTCCCCCAGTCTCCCACATGTAAACTCCTTTCCAGGTCAGTTGAAGAAATAGTAGCTGGGTGGTCACCATGGCAGCAAATGGTTCTTCAGACTCTCGGATGAATACTGTGACTTTTTCAGTCCATACCTATTTTCTTGTGTCATTCTCTCATCTTACACTGATAGAAAATTCAGTTAAGTGGTTCCTGGGGACAGGGCTCCAGCTTGCAGACGGACTGATCCCAACTGTTAGCAGTCTCTCCAGGGTGAGCCCCTCAATATGCCCATCTTAACTCCAGCAGGAAAATGGATTTCAGGTGTGAATCTTCAGCCTTTCTGTGGTCAATGAGGGCTTGCTTCTCTCAGGGGCAGTGCATCTACCCATCCCCACCCCAGTGGTGTAAGAAGCCAACCAGAATCATTGGTGAAAGAGAGATTTTTCTGCCTGTGTTGAGATTCAGTGTTAACAGGCACTTTAAGAAACAATAATGGTATAAGATTCAAAATTTCATAAAACAATGCAAGGAACTTATATTTTGGAGTCACTTATCCTTAAAAATGTAGGGGGGAGTGAATAGTAGGGAGGGCTGATAGGGATGGATCGGGTGGGGGATCAATAATATAGCTTACTCTTTACTCCCCTGAAAGAAGCCAAATAATACTTATGAAATCATTTAATTCTGGAAAATGCACAATTGTGTGTGTGTGTGTGTGTGTGTGTGTGTATACATTTATATCTGTTATGGGGAGAAATATAGAAGAGTCAAGAGACTGGGCTGAGGGTAATGTGGGGGTGATTCTGGATTAGGATCAGGGGCACATTATATTGTTACTACATATGCATTAATGATTGTACAACAACTGATCTCAATAAATTTTTTAAAAAATGCTTCATTTCAGTTAACCATCACAATCCCACAGTTATATTCCTGTATTATTAGAAGCGTTTTTCTTGGGCCAAAAAAACAAAGCACTTCATATGGAGCTTGCTAATGAGGGAGGCCAAAGAGTTAACTCATCTGCCCAACTGGGGCTTGGACCCATCTCTTTGGTTGTCATTCAGGGTCCTGTACTACTCTACCATTAAGGAAGAATTGTAAGATATAAAGAAATCATAAAGGATTCAGAGATATCAAAAATGGGCACAAGGAGAGAGAAAGCCTGAGTGAAAGAATAGTCAAATAACAGTTGAACCAAGGTCTAAAAGAAAAAAAGAAAAGTAATGATAATATTCACTGATATTGACTACTTGCTATGAGGATGACAATGTTCACAGTTTGTAGTTTATGGCTATTTAGTCTTTATAATAGTGTTGTGAGATAGGTGCTATTATTGTTCTAATTTTGCAGAGGAGGAAAGGAGGCCCCCATGCAGACAACCACCAAGCTCCATTGTGTCTCTTGGTACACTGCCTCTCTGTTCACCAATACCATACCAGGGTCAAACAGAAGGAAGCTAACACCAGACCTTTGGTAAAGAAGGTCATTAAATTTGGGAGACTGGTTTAGTTGGACAAAAATGACTCTAGAGTTGAAGAAAAAGTGGGTGTCTTTCATGTCCATTGTGATCTATGGTGGGTGTCTTTGTTTGAAATATATCATATTCATTAATTAATAATAATAGTAATAAGATAAAGGGCTATTTATTATGCTGTGCCCCAACTGCTATGAGGGACTGAGGAATACAAGATGGGCATGTTGCCTTTCAGGCATTTATAATTTGGTGAGATTTGCGAGATAGAGGAAACTCCACGCAGTGTTCGAGGGGATTGAGGAAGAGCTGTGAAATTTTCTATATGATATGGAGGCCTAAAGGGGCAGTGCCTGGAAACTTAACGGACAGAGTCAACACTTGAGCCAGTGAGGTTTGGGAAAAGCACACTGGGTTGGGGTGAGGTTCTGGATGCATTTGGAAAGGTGCAAAGAACTTACAGAGAGAGTGAAAGATAAACATCCAGGAATTTGGAATTTTGAGAAAAGGGTTAAGATGCAAAATAAGTCATGCTCACACTATAGCCATTCTGTGTCATGTGCGAAGTAGGTTATGCTGAAAAGAAAACTTGGAATCAGATTGAAGGAATCTTGGTTACTCTAGTCCCTGCTGGTCAGCTGGGATACTGCTTGTAATAAGTGGGCTTCCATAAACTCCACAGAGGGGAGAGCTCAGGTTTGAGGTCAACTCACAAACCCTGTGAGTTGTTTTCCACCAGCTAGAACTTTCTTAGCAAGCCTATGGAAGTCTGCCTTATATGCTGATCATGCCTTGATAAAAGTCTCTTTAGCTGTCTTAAACCTCAACTGGAACAACAAAGAGGGACACTCTAAAGGATGCCTTATGACAATCTTTCCCACTGAGATCCTTTTCCAGGAAGTGACCAATAGAGGATTATGTTTAATTTTTCACTATGGATTTATTAAAACCAGAAGGAAAAAATACAAGGAAATTTTACAGGGTCTGACTTGAGATTCATAATGAAAATTCAGTAGTGTGGGCTTCTTTTTTTTTTTTTTTAAAGAAAGAGGGGACAGTTGAGAGAGAGAGAGAAAGAGAGAAGCAATTTTTAGTTAGTTTTTCAAGTAATCTTCATTAATCAGACACTTTGTTGTGTACATGGGTGCTGGGGTTTGAACTCGCATACTCATGCATGGCAGGCAAGCGCCATGACTGCCAAGCCACCGCTCCAGCCCCAGTAGTGTGGGCTTCTGTGGCATGAAGAGGGAGCCTTTGAGAAGAACCTGAAATGTTGTGAAATGGTCCCCAACCCTATGAGGAAACCCACACTCTTTTGCACAGTGTAATTTAGATATTGCTAAGAGTTCAGAATGGAATATGCATGCAGTTTATTTAGTCCAACTTCTCATCTCGAGAAATATCTTGACACCCAGTGTCCAGGCCATTGACCTGCCTGTGTCCTCACACTCTGATTAGGAAGTGGCTGTGAGACCCCACACCAAGCCCAGCTGTCTGTTGTGTCGATCTGTCTGCTACTACTTGGGGTCTTAAGAACTTCCTCTTGGGAGTTTGTAGTCCATTCTCTTAGATTCTCAAAAGTAAGGCATCAGTGTCTTTCCTAAGAGCAATATATATATTTTATATGCTGGAAGTCTGAAGAGTTATTAGATACAGTGATGTAAAGGCAGGTAGATATAATGAGCAAATATAATTGAAAACAGTTGAGTTGCAGTTTAAGGAGTAAAACTTAGGTCCTGGATCTCTACCCACAGGGCTGGTATGCACACCTGCATAACTCCAGGGGGGTACTTGTCACCTGGATCCGATGTGAGTTGCCTCCCCTGCAATGAGGCAATGCAGACTTGGCCGGTGACCATCTCAGGTTCATTTTTGCCAGACTGTCCCAGAAGTCAGTACATTTCCAATGTTATTTTTCTCTCAGACCAAGCCAGAATTTTTCCTGTGTAATCTAGAAAGCAATTTCTTTCTGACTGATTCCCCATCGCCCATCTTCCATTTCCGGCAAAGTAGCACCTGTGCCTGGCTCAGGCTGGGCCTCCCCTCAATGATTTCCAGTGTCAACAGAAGGTTCCTCATTAACTAACTACACAGATTCACCTTTCTATCCATTCTCTTGCCTGTCTGCCTCTTACCTATTCTGTTAATCTATCTAATATAATTTTTATATTTGGTAAAGTATAGTTGGTTTTTTGTATTCCCTGATTCCATTCCACAATGAAACCTACAGTGGATTGAAAATACTTTTTAAAAAATTGTTTCTGTAAGGAACATGTGCACAATTTTCTCTTGTCATTATTCCCTAAACAATACAGTAAAACTGTTTACATGGTGTTTACGCTGTATTAGGTATTATAAGTAATCTAGAGAGTAAATGGAAGGATGTGTACAGGTTATATGCAAATACTATACCATTTATATAACAGATTTGAGCATCCTGGATTTTGTTCTCTGCCTGGGGGTCCTGGAGCCAATCCCCCACAGATATGGAGGGATAACTGAAATTTGTATGAACATAATTAAAAATAATATTACCAAAAGGCTTAAAAATCAAACTCAGAAGTATCTTTGTTCTACCTTTCCCTACCTCCTTTTCTCCATTGGTAACTATCTCTCTCTCTTTTTTTTTTTTTGTACCAAGGATTGAACCCAGGGGCACTTAACCGCTGAGCCACATCTCCAGCCTGTTCTTTATTTTTTTATTTTGAGACAGGGTCTTGCTAAGTTGCTGAGACTGGCTTTTTTGTTCCTCTTGCCTCAGCCTCCCAAGCTGCTGGAGTTATAGGCATGTGGCACTGCTCTCAGTTATTTCTCATTCTTTTACCTCTTATGTATCTACTCTGTTATAAATAGTCTGTTAATATTGCTAATTCTTTATTTGTTTTAGATATTACCTGTCCAGTTCCGGCCGGCAGGAACCGGACAAGGCACTCATTCAACGTTTGAACTGAGATTAAAATAGACCCGTTGGTCTTAAGTTCTCCAAGCACTTTATTTCTCCCTTTACCTCGGCTAAAGGCCTCCAGGCGATTCCCGCCTTCTCTCTCTTAGAGTCAAGGCCCTTAAGGCATTACATTTAGAGTCAAGGCTATTCACATTCAGAGTCCTTGTTTCTATTGCCATACCAGAGTCCCTGTTTCTGCAGCCGAGGCTCTTACTGCCTGCATCTTCTGCTGCTGCTGATCTCTCTGCCGTCTCTGCTGCTGCTGCTGTTGCTGCTGCTGCTGCTGCTGCTGCTTCCATTCTTCTTCTTCTCTGACTGCTTCAGGACAGTGCTGCTTGCTGCTTGCTTGCTTACTTGCTTGCTTGCTTCTGGACAGGGCTGCTTCTTCTACCTGACTAGTCGCTACTCTATTTATCCATTACAACAACCAACAGGGGTACAGTGCAAACACGTTTATCCAATTGTACAAATGAGTGACCAAATAGCTTAGTCATGCGGTCAGGCATTACCTCACTAAGGAAGATACAAGCCAGCTGGGTCAGAGTTGTTTACCACCAATTGTTTTACAAGCCAGCTGGACCTCATGTTGGGGGAATCCCCAACATCTCCTCCTTTTTTTATTTTTATTAAGCGGAGGATAACAAACAGGTGACTGTGTCTGCCTTAGGTTTTTCCATTCACACCTCCCCTTTTTTACCTGTCATTGGAATAAGGTGCAGCATAAGGCACCCTTCCTGTCTTAGGTTGATAAGGGGGTTGAAAGGATTTTCCCGTCACTGACTACCAGCCCCTTGAGCTTGCATTGCTGACTTATGGTCATCAACTCTGAGGGCAGCATAAGCTTGCTTGATCCCTTCCATGCCTTTTTACTGCAAGACCAATCACAAAGCACATAATAATGATGACACTGGCCACTCTTCCCCAAGACCTAGCCAGATTACTTAGGTAGCCAAAACTCAGTCCAGGCAGGCTGCAGATACACATAGACCCAATGTCTGTCAAAATGTTCATTTGTTCTTGCAGTAGATCAACTCGTTGGTTCATGGTCAATAGTCCAATGTGCAGGTGTTGATCCTTGTTTGTCGAAAGCTTTTGCAGCTGAGCTGGACAAGTTGTTCAAGATCCGCCATCAGCACAGTCACCGCCAGGGCTGTAGCAGCCGCAGCTAAGATGTCAAAGCCTAATTACTCTGAAGCGGGACCAGCAGGTTTTCTTCCCCAATCCGTATTTCTCTCTCTAGGAAGCTACCAAAGGCTCTGAAAAACAACTCAAAAACCTCTATGTAAAATAGCAACTTTTCTTGAAAAACCTATACAAACAGCAACAAGATGACTCTGAAATGGGGTAAAAACCAGACCCCAAACAATTTTCTCCTATATATTTTTAAGTCCACAATGCCTTGACCCTTTTAATTTTTGTATTCTGATGCAATCTTTACAAAATATTCTCAATCACTTCAAACTTTTTATACCTTTTGCACATAGTGTCACACCTGTTAGTTTTAAGTCCCATCAATCTTGCTTTCTTTTAGTGAAGAGCCAAATGAAAGCAATCTTAAATTACCCTTTTTAGTTTTCAACTTAAAAAGTATATCTAGCAAACCCAAATATACGTTACCTTATAGAAACTAAATCAAGATTAACAATTAATGTTTTAACATTGACTTTACAAATACATCAGATATTTTCTCTAACATATTTAGAGATTAATCCTATTCATGTTAAATCTATTTTACTCATTCTTCCATTTTCTTTTCTTTTTTCCTTTTCCAACTCTAATTTATGAGCGCTCATCTACACATGAATACAAACACACAGGAAAATCACAAAAACACACAGAAACCAAATAAATACCACAAACACACAAAGACTTGACACAAATTCGACTACTAAAGGATGTCCGACGCTGTCTTGCAGCCACTTGCTTAGTCCCTCGGGAGGACTCTTCCGTTTAGTCCCTCAGGAGGACTCTTCCATTTAGTCCCTCAGGAGGACTCTTCTGTTAATACTTAAAATTGGTTTTCGCACTCCCCGTACGGGCCATCATTTGTCCGGTCCCGGCCGGCAGGAACCAGACAAAGTTCTCATTTAGGCGTTTGAACTGAGATTAAAATAGACCCATTGGTCTTAAGTTCTCCAAGCACTTTATTTCTCCCTTACCGCGGCTAAAGGCCTCCAGGTGCTTCCCGCCTTCCCTCTCTTAGAGTCAAGGCCCTTAAGGCATTACATTTAGAGTCAAGGCTATTCACATTCAGAGTCCTTGTTTCTATTGCCATACCAGAGTCCCTGTTTCTGCAACCGAGGCTCTTACTGCCTGCATCTTCTACTCCTGCTGATCTCTCTGCCATCGCTGCTGCTGCTGCTGCTGCTGCTTCCATTCTTCTTCTTCTCTGACTGCTTCAGGACAGTGCTGCTTGCTGCTTGCTTGCTTACTTGCTTGCTTGCTTCTGGACAGGGCGGCGGCTGCTGCTGCTGCTGCTGCTGCTGCTGCTGCTGCTGCTGCTGCTACTGCTGCTACTGCTGCTACTGCTGTTTGTTTGCTTGCTTGCTTGCTTGCTTGCTTCTGGACAGGGCTGCTTCTTCTACCTGACTAGTTGCTACTCTCTTTATCCATTACAACAACCAATAGGAGTACAGTGCAAACACATTTATCCAATTGTACAAATGACTGACCAAATAGCTTAGTAATGCATCAGGCATTACCTCACTAAGGAAGATACAAGCCAGCTGGGTCAGAGTTGTTTACCACCAATTGTTTTACAAGCCAGCTGGACCTCATGTTGGGGGAATCCCCAACAATTACCTATTTACTTCATATCATGGTAGCAAAACTTTTCCTTATCTCTCCCCTCCCACTCACTATCCATTCAACATATTTATGATGCATTATTTTAGTCCATAGTTACTGGTTATATTATTGTGGCTATGCAAATATTGTTTATTACTGAGCCAAAGCAGTACTATATTTGCCTATAGTTTATCATATGAGTTTTCCTCCAGAAGTTAATAATTGCCCTTTTTTTTTCATTTGCTAGGTGTTCTGTGACTCTATCACTAATGTTCCTTCATTCCTCTGACAACTGTATAAAACTCCTCTCATACTGTTTCCACAAGTTATGTATATCAAATAATCTAGAATTTTCCTGTGTGGCTCCCACTGCCAACTTGGAGACTTTTCTTCTGGAATTCTTCAAACTTCCGCAATCCAATTCATTGCTTTTCAGGCTCAACAAACAGTTTTCTTGCTTTACCTGGGATTTACTTTCTGTTCTCTCATTTCCTGGATTCTAATTTTATTTTACCTTGTTAACTAGAAAGAAATTTTGGAGAAGCACCAACTCCAGTTAGCTTCTTGGGAAAGAGTGTATAGAATGTATATTTCCTTAGTCTTTACTTATCTGAAAAATTCTTTGCCTTCATGCTGGACTAAGAGCTTGGCTTGGTATAGACAAAAACTAGAACAAGCTTTCCTCAGAATATCAGAGTCATTGCTGTATTGTTATTTGGCTGCAGTGTTGATAGTAAGGAGCCCAATGCCATTTTTAGTTCTTTGTCTTTTATGGTAAATTCTTGCCTGTGCAAACTTAAAATATTTCCTATCTCTGGTATTCTGGAAATTTCATGTTTGCTTTGGTGTTTTCCTTTCTTTCTTTCTTTCTTTTTTTGGATGCTGGGTATTGAACTCAGGGCCTGTGTGTGCTAGGCAAGCACTCTACCAACTGGGCTACATCCTCAGCCCTCTTTTTTTTTTTTTTTTTTAAACTATGATGTTCTAGGTACCCTATAGAGACTCATGTCTTTCAGTTCTGGGAAGTTATTTCCACCCATATATTTTCTCACTTTCCTGTTCCTGGAATTTTAGATGTTGGACACATTGGATAGGCCTTCTAATTTTCTTACATTTCTTCTTGTCCATTCTTTGATTTTTGAAAGGAGTCATTAAACCTGATCTTTCAAGTGTCCATTGAATATTTTTGACTGTTACACATTTAATTGCTACATTCTTTTTCCTCCTGTAATATACTTTAAAAAATTTTTATCTTATTTTTCATGTTTGAGGACTTTTTCAAATGTCCAGTGATCCTTAAATGTCTGTGTTGTAAAGCTCATCTCTATGCCTGGAGGTGGCTTGTCAGAAGGTATTGTCAGGAGAAGAAATGGTTTATTTAAATGAAGAATATTTCAAATAGAGTCTCTGTGGGTGTTTAGTAGGGCCTGTCAGTTTCTTTGGAGAATCCTTCCTGTCTCCTCCCTGGGAGGTGTATGTCTGAACTTTTGAGTTCAGGGAGCAGAGATCAAGGGGCTATGGAATGGACTTTCGATGAAGAGACTTATTTTTGACCTTGTACCCTGATGTCAGCTAAGCTTGGAGCTTCTCAGGTGCAAGTTTTCTTAACACACAAATTTACCCTCTTGGAAAGAATGGAGCAGAGGAGGAGCTGGCGGAGGCCAATGAGAAGGGGCTGGTGTTTTTTTGAGTGAGGGAAGAGACACATCCACTTGGGTACAAATGTTACACATGCAGACTTCCCACAGTGCCTTTGCTCCAGGCACCGCCCCCTTGCCACTTCCAGAGGAAACTGCAGTCCCAAGGGCCCGACCTTTCCAGGATTCTGTGGGTGAACATGGTATTTTCAGGCTGTAGCTTCTTCTGTTGTGCTCAGGTAATTGCCATTTCTCCAAAGCTTTTCTTTTGCCAAAATATTTTGAAAGTCTCATTCACTGCTGTTACCTTCCCAGTTCTTGTTGACTTGTGGGTTTTTATCTCTTGAATTCCTTCATTTCATTCCAGTTGTGGATGGGAGAAGAGACAAACACGCACATTCTGTTCACCACATTGGACCAAAATGTCTTTGTTGTAATGACCGACAGAAATCACTCAGGCTTAAGGCCAGAGAACACCAAAGCCTGTAGCTCCTATTCAGTTTATAGTAAATGAGAACTTCTTTGTGTCTTGGAGCAGCCCCGCCCAGATGCTCCTCAAATCCTTCACTGTGAAGGGCTCCAGCAAGGCCAGGGCCAGAGGGACCTCAGGGACCTGTCTCCTCTCGAGCAGCTGCTGAACCATCAGGCACAGAAGCATGGGGACACACTTCTGGGATGGCTTTTGTGTAATTAATTGAGGTCTGAAGCACTAATTTTCCTATTTATTTACAATACTCATACTCACTCCAAACTGCCGGTCATGTTTATTAAAGGGAGAAATAAATGAAAAGCCAAACCTGGGGTCACTCTTTGTGGCAAGCTTGTCAGACAGGAATGTCTTCACGGAGGCTTCCCTTCTTTATCTGAGATTCAAATTGCAGGCAGACTGTTAACTCTTCACATTTTTTCAAGCTGTCACAAAAACATCCTGGAGAGAACTAGGAGAGGAGCAAAGTTTGTTACGAGACTACAATAATAATCCCAGTGACTTGGGAGACTGAGGCAGGAGGATCACAAGTTTGAGACCAGTCTCAGCAACTTAACAAGATCAAAAAAAAAAAAAAAAAAAAAAAAAAAAAAAAAAAAAAAAAAAAAAAAAAAAAAAAAAAAAAAAAAAAAAAAAAAAAAAAAAAAAAAAAAAAAAAAAAAAAAAAAAAAAAAAAAAAAAAAAAAAAA
>PVKS010013843.1:0-49781 GCA_004027875.1 Aplodontia rufa | reverse complement strand
GGGAATCCAGAATATTGGGAGATTCTTTATTTTCTAATAATGCTCTCCAGTATAGAAGAAACTATGTATTTTACTGGCCTATCTACTTTTAATGAAAGTAGCGTGCAGTGAAACCAGCCAACTGCATTACACGTTAGAAATCTTAAGCTTCTCCTTTGAAAATCGCATTGCTCCTTGCAGTTCACTGTTGTTGGTGTTTTAAGGGTGAGGACCACACACTCTTCCGTTTCCTTAGAGAACCCGAGCTGTGGTTGCTACTTCCTACTTGCTGACTGCTACTGCTACCTGCCTAAAAATTGTCTTTGGCTCCCTGTAAACCTGTAGTCAGAAAGGTATTTGAATTTTTTCCCTCTAGCACTTGCAAATCCGATTTTTATGTATAACTAAGTGCTCTGAATTTTTACTCTATCTACTACTGGGGCCTGGTTTCTAGCAGGCCTGTAACTAAGCCAGATCCGGCCTATGTAATGCTGTTTGTAATGAGAAATCTAAACAGGGAATGGCAGTGAGGCATGGCAGGAATGTGTTTCCATTGGAGAAGTCAGTGTAGAGAAAAAGTATAAGCAAAGCCATGTCCAGAAGGCCTTCTCAGCTGGCCAAGACGGAAGACTAATGTTATTGTACATAGGCAGTTACCCTGCCAGCCCTTCCTCACAGATTGGGTTTCTCTCTGTTGCCCTCCTGCTCCCTCCCTCCTTCATCTCTCACTTCTTTTTCATTTTCTTCTCCCTTTCTTCGGAATCTGCTGGCTGTTTGCTCAGGTGGACAGTGACACCATTTGGAACGAGCTGCACTCGTCCGGTGCTGCACGCATGGCTGTTGGCTGTGTCATCGAGCTGGCTTCCAGAGTGGCCTCAGGAGAGCTGAAGGTGAGGTCTGGGTTGCATTAAGTGTGGGAAATCCAGAAAAGAAGCTGAAACTGAGATGTTGTTGTTTGGGAATTGTGGGGAGTGTGGTGTGGTAATAAAAGGAAGGAGGTGGAGGGAGGAGGGCAGGGAGATGGCCACTAAGGTGTGATAATAACTCCTGTGTAGGTAGACAGTAGCTGATCCTGCTCACAGGGCCTTCTCCTGGAGAATGTTCTGTGGCCAGGGCACACTGGTATGTTTTTAAGAGCATAGACGTGGTGAGTAAAGCCATGGTCTAGGTTAAAAATACCATTAGTATATACATGTCTGTCATGCCATCCTGGGATTCTCTTTTGAAGCGATTTTTAAAATATGATTACTGAGTAGTATGTGTAAGCTCGGAATACCACCCAGAGAGAGGAGGGGGGAGAAAGGTAAATACCAGACGGGAAGGATCCGGAGGAAGAAGGAAATTGTTGATTAGGAGGGTAATGATCCAGAGTATGTTTTTCCATGAAAGAACTTCAAAAATGAGCTATGCTTTATTGTTCTTTTCTTTTTATGGTCTCTTCTTTTCTACATCATATGAAAAGAACAATGTCTAAACCCCAACGTTTCCCAGTCTAAACAATTTATAAAAGCCAGAGACCTGACAGACGTTGACATTTTATTTGGTATTTTAACAGTGCTATTTAAAGGTATGCCATGTGTGCCTTGAATGCAGTTACCCCCATAAACTTGGTTGGTGCTAACATGGCTTTTTAATGCACTAGTTCACACACTTCATAACCCAATCTGGATGGTGATTGATCTGGTATTTTTAGCAATTGTGGGGCTTAAGGGAAATATATAATGACCAACAACACATGCATTGTGAGTTTTATTAATCTAAAATAAAATCTAATTAGGATTATTTTTCTTTATGTCTAATGAATTTTTATTCAATTCTACCTGACTCTTCTACTTGTATTTTAAATGTAGGGCTGGAATGCACACTTTACAAAGAATCATCTGTCCCAGAAGTGAAAATCTACAGAAATAAAATTTTGATGAGGTGGGCTATATTTAAGGAAAAAAAAAAGGACATGCCTCTGTAGATTTGGCATGATCAGCATGAGGACACTAGCTGCTCATCTCTGGGTAGTTTATGGAGCCATTAACTTGAAAGTTAGTTTTCAGGCATTACCTTTAGTAATGGACAGGTTTTGGCCATCTTCCAGTAGTACTTTAAGAACAATTCTTCCTGTTTGAATAAGTCATATCTTATAATAAATTGACATTTTAAAAGAAGAATATTTGAGAGCCTTATTTTCAGTAGAATGCAAATGGCATACAATAGCCAGGACACAGTATAATGATGTTTAAGATTATGGTGGCACAATCCCACTTGATTATATTATCATTCAAAATTTCTAAATTGGTTTAAGTTTATGGAAGTTTAAGCAATACCTCAGAAACCTTCTTAAGTAGAATACTCACATAATACTTGCACTCATCAAACTCATTATTATGTTCCTGGTGTGCAGAATTGTCAACTTTATGTATGAAATAAAAATGAATTCCATTTTTTAGCAGGTAGGTATTTAAAATGGCCAGTTACAAACTTTCAACAAAATACAGTATGGACATGCTGACCATCAGCTGTACTAACACTGGCTATTTATGTTAAGAAAGATTTGTAGAAATGGTTTTTCTTCCTCTGGTTAAGAAATTAGCAGGCATGATTAAAAGAGAAAGGAAAAGAAGAGAGAAAAGAAGAGTCAAGGAATCTTGGTCAGCACTGCCTCTTAAATACTGCATCATCTGTAACAAATCGTGCAGCTTCTTTAGGCTTCAGTTTCCTATTCTGCAGATTCATCAAGTGGAATTGATAATGTTGAAATTCATCTGTGGTGCTAACTAACTGTTTGCAAATGAAAAGTGGATCTGAGTCTCAGTTATGCACACTGAGGCATATCAAATAGTGGATATTTCAAAATTAAGTCCATCTTGTTTTGATGAAATCCCAGGTTTTTAAATTGGATTATATTTCTGATTGCCAAGATCAAAGTAAAAATCCAATGCAACAGGACCCTAACAGAGGCACTGGTACCTATGCTAATAGGTCAAGGCAAAACACCTTATTGTGGAGAGTTTGGGCAGGCCTACAGGGGAGCCACATGGCAAGGGTGGAAATCACAAATGATTTGGAGCCACAATGAAGAACATGCATAACTGAGGTGTAGAGTCATGTTTGGGCACCCGTAATCAACCCAAAGTGACTCAACCTGTACCTGTCCCAGATGCCAGGGCCACAGGCTGGTGTACCTGCTGGCCAGGAGCCTATTACTCAAGGCCTGTGGGTTCACATCATTCAGATCTCAGAAGGAAATAGGGATGCTTGTTTGAGGACACTGGTGAGTAATCCTCTGGTAAGAAGTATAGAAAAAAAATAGGCACTTTGTTTTCATTTTCTGTTTCTTCATTCAGTTTTCGCATCTTCCACCCCATTCTCTGTCAATAAATACCATAATGAAATAACATTGTCATACTGCTTCTTTTGAGACTATACTAATTTTTCTTGGAACATTGAAAAGAAGAGCCTCATTTCAAATATGGTGAACCTGGGAGGAGTGCTGTCCTGAGAGATGAAGGATAGCTGGAGGGAGGTCACTCGTGTTGGATGTGAACCCAAAAGATTAGAAATGTTCACAAACAAGTAAAGTGAAAAATACAGTTACTTTGGAGCTTTTGCTTGTTGCAAGACCTGACCATGACCACCCTCATATGTATGATACATGCTGTCCTTTCATCTCCGGGGGATACTAAAGAATTAGATGAATGAGCCAGGCAGAGGGGGTAGGTTTCATGTTGACACTTACATATGACATAGTGCAGTATATTTTTGGCACAGAATGGAAATACTCAGTGGAGTTCAGAGGAAATTATGGTAACTTTCAAGGTTTCTAGGTTTTTAGCAGTTATAGCAATTTACTAAAACACACATTCCACAAATCTACAGATGCCTAAATTGCCTATTTCTCAGATTCTAGTATCCAGGAGCACATATATTCTGAAATGGTTGAAAGTTCTTGTATATTGGAAGAACAGGTATCTTTAAATGATTTTTTGTGTGTTTTATAGGGCGTTTTAGAAAGTATATGTAGGAAAAATAATCTCTAAAAGTTGAACATATTTTCAGCTTACAAATACAAATTGGTTAAATATTTATAAAGATTAATAGTAAAAATTCAGTTTGATGCTATTTTTAAAATGTTATAGTCTTCATAAACAAGTTAAAATTGCTACAGCTCTCTGCACATCTTTGTCAAACAAAACAACCCTTCCCCCAAACACACAAACCCCTCAAGACACCTAGTTATCTGAACGATGAGTAGATTTCTTTCCTGTTCAAGTGAATATTGTGATGTCATGTTGCTAATAATGCCTGCTCCTCATTGGATACTTGCTATAGGTCGGGCAGTTAATGTGTAACCTGTCATTATTCTTACAATGTTCCCTTCAAGTAAATGCCTCCAACAGAATACTGACTGAAGACATCAAGTAACCTTTTAAGATCCTGTATACAGGTTAATAAATCACAAGTCTATACATCTCATAATCCTTGGTTTACTTTCAACTGCTCCATCAGAACTTTCTTGTTCAGGTAGCACAAATTATGTAAGGATAAAAAGGATTAAAATAATCTACTTTAAATGATCTATAACCTTTCTTTTTATTATTATAAAATTGGCAAAATATATCGGGATGGTTTTTTTTCTTCATAATTCTGGTTATTAGTGAAAGGCACAATTCAGTAAGTATTTTTCAAAAAGCAAACTGACTGAATCTTAATATGACAATGAGCCTTGTGGTAGTTAGAGTCACCCTGTTCCCATCTCCACTTTCCAGTAGCATGGTAGCCTTAATAAATAGCAGTCTGCATTCTCAGTGAAAAGCAGTTACTGCGCAGTCTCCAGAGGGGGTTAAACCGGATTGGAGCACCTAGAAAGTCTTACTACTAAAGAGCTGTCATGATTTTCCCTGCCTGGTTCTTCCTCGCAAGACCCACTTGCAAGACTTTCTTTATTTGACCTCATGTGGAGTTTACTCAGTGTGAAAGTGTTTCCAAGAAGCTCTTTTTTTTTTTTTTTTTTTTTTTTTTTGTCCAGTTGAAAGAAAAGGCAATTGATAAACTTTTCCTGAGGTTGTGGATAAGAGAGTGGTAAATAATGGGTAGTCAAAAGCTTCACTGGAGAAAGCTAAGAATGAGAAGTACGTAAGGGCTAGGAGAAGCTAGACCGTCGTATGCATGGCCCAGCTGTGTGCATGCTCAGGACAAGCGTTTCTAATCAGCAAAGCCCTTAGAAAGCCCTAAGCTCTTACCTCAAGCTGACTTGAAGTTTCTGCTTGAAGGAGTAAAGGCCAATGTGGAGTTACCAGCTTCCTGATTAAATACTGAAGTATAAGCTAACACACACACACACACACACACACACACACCACACTTTGCAAAGACTGGGGGACTATTTGTTATTGGTTTAAGGTATTTAAGGAAATCTCTGTCCAGCTATTAGCTGGCAGACTTCAATGCTACATAAAACACAGAAAACCAACTTGGTAAAATTAGTTCATAAAAGTCACCAAACAAAACAGTAACAAATAATAATAAAAATCTCTGGGGAGAGATGAGAATCTAATTTCCAGATATTCCTTACTATTTGTTTAAAATATTCAATTAATAACAAAAAACATGAGTGAAGCAAAGAAATAAGAGAGTGAGATCCATACCATACACAGGAATAAAAGAAGTCAATAATAACTGTCTCTGAGGTAACTCAGGTGGCAGACTTATTAGACAAAGATGATCAGACCTTTTGAATATTTTCAAAGTAAATTGAACCATTTTGAAATGCTGTGTGAGAAAATGTCTCTACAGAGTTTTAACAAAGAGAAGTTGGAAAAATAAATAGGATTTAAAATAGGGATCATGATGTTGAAAAATATAATAACACCAATGAAAAATTTACTGGGACTCATTAAAAAATATGAGCAGGAAGTAAGAAATTCTGTAAACTTGAATATAACAAAATTGAGAGAATCTGATGTCAAGGACAGAAAAGAGGATAAAGTAAAGAAATAGTAAAAGTTTCAAAGATCCATAAGACATGGCCAAGTGTACACATATTTGCCAAATAAGAGTCCCAAGAAGAGAAAGAAAGGGGACAAAATAATATTTGAAGAAACAATAATTAAGAACTTCCCAAATTTCCTTTATAAAAAGTCAATCTACAAATCCAAGAAGCTCATCAGACTTCAAGCAGGATACTGACACACATCATAATGATACTATTGAAAGTGAAAATCTTGAAAACAGCGAGAGAGAAGCAGCTCCTCATTGCCTACAAGGGTTCTCAGTAAAATTAACAACTGACACTTTATCAGAGACCATGAAAGCCAGAGGGCAGTGCAGTGGCAGGTTCAAAGTAGAAAAACAAGAGCATCAACCAGGAATTCTATATCCAGTAAAACTATCCTTCAGAAATGAAGCTGAATTTGGGATGGGCATGTGGCTCAGCCAGAGAATGCTTGCCTAGTATGTAGGAGGTCCTAGGTTTGATCACTAGCAGTGAAAAATCAAATAAATAAACTAACTAACTAACAAAAAAAGTGGATGAAAAATGAAGGTGAATTTGAAATGTTCGCAGGAATGCAAAAACAAAGAATTGATTGCTAGCTAACCCGTTTTAAAGAAATGATAAAGGAAGTCCTTGAAGTAATGAAGGGACACTGCACAGTAACCAGAATTTCCAAGAAGAGATAAAGAGCACACCAAAAAAGTAAATACACAAGTAAATACAAATCATGGTTTGAATGTGTTTTTGTTTGTAATTCTTCTCTGATTTAAAAGAAGATGACAAAAAGCAATAATTATAAACTTGTGTTTACAGGCTTATTATGTATAAAGATATAATTTGTATGACAAAAACAGCACAAAAGAAGGCATTGGGATGGAGGTACATAACAACAAAGCAAGTTTCTGGATACTTTTGAAATTAGGATGGTGTCTGAACTTGATTGTTGAAAGTTAAGATGTTAATTATAATCACATGACAACCACTAAAAAAATAACAAACAAGCAAGAAAGGAAGGAGAAGAAAGGATCCACAAGGAAACTGAAAGAGCACACTGAAGAATGTCTATTTAACTAAAAGATGCATATGTGAAGAAATAGAGGGATAAGAACAATGAAAAATAATATGTAGAGAATAAATTCCAAAGTCGTTTGTGCCAATTTTAACCCTCACCATCAGCACAAAGGACTTTCCAGTGCTCTTCATTCTTGTTTATACTTGGCATTTTAAAATTTTAAAATGCTTGCCGACTGTGTGGGTGTATAAACCATCTTAAAATGTTTTGAATTTGTATTTCCTAGGCTAGTGATGAAATTAAGCATTATTTTCCCTTCAGATTTCTTCTAATATTAAATGTTTTTATATCTTTTACTCAATTTTATATTTCTAATTAAGTCCTTGAAGTAATGAAAGGACACTACGCAGTAACCGGAATCTCCAAGAAGAGATAAAAAGCACCAATAAAAGTAAATATGCAAGTAAATACAAATATTTAGATAATTTTGAAATTACTGTTATCACATTTAAATGTAGTAAATGTCATGTCAGTTTTTGGATTATGTTTTATTTTTTAAAATTATGTATTCCAAGAAGGCATTTTCAATTTTTTCATTGTTATTCCATTTTATGTGTTGCTTTAGATTTTTTTTTCAATCTTGGAGTCATCAAAATATTCTCCTATATTTTCTTTTTTGAAGTTACTACTTTTATAGTTAAGTCTTTAATTTATTTGGAGTTACATTTTTGTTTATGCTGAGATATGGGCGCAACTTCTCCTCTTCATCCTGAAACTTTTCTTCTTTTTAATATATAATCACTTTTTCTCAGCACCACTTCATTAGATAGCTATTATTTCACCATTAATCTATTATGGCATGTTATCACATTACCCAATTTCCCTATAAGGTTGTTCTATTTCTAGGATCTCTATTTGAATCCATTGGTGTGTTTGTCTGTCTTAAAGCCCCTACCATCTGCTGCTTATTATCTCAACTTCATAAGGTCTCGGCTGTCTGATAATAATACATTTTCTTCCTTTTTTGATCTGGCCTCTGTGTATGCTCTTACATCCGCAGTTGAGGTTCAACTTGTCAACTGACAGAAACATTCCATGAGGTTTTTTTTTTTTTTTTGAATATATAGATGAGTTGGAAGAGAAATACCATCTTTAGAACGTTGAATGTATTTTGTTTTTGAGTATGTTATATATTTTGTCAAGGAAATTCCCTAATATTCCCATTTTTATAAGAATTTCCTTTTTCATCACAAATGCATAAATTGTTTTATTCTATAGATATTGGGGTTATCGTATGATTTGTGTTTATTACTTCAAGGAGCCTAATTGTTTAACTATTTAATATTAAAACTTTTAATATTAAAAATTATGCATTCTACTTTGGTTATGATTTAATGTCATTTTCACACATGACTTGTGGGATTTTGGTTAAGATTTTTGCATGTATGTTCAGTACTGTACATGATATGTAATTCTTCAAGGCTTCATAAAACAATTTGTGGATGATCTCTATTTTTCTGTATTTATAATAATACCATAATAATAATAATTAAGGTGAAATTTGGCAACTTGTTCCTTCAATGTTTGCTAGAACTTAACTCTAATGATATAAAGCTTTGCGTTTGGGGGAAGATTTTTAACTAGTAATTCATGAGTACTTTCATGATTATAAAACTTTTTGGCATTTATACTTCTTTTGAATCAATTGAAGGAAGCTATGTTTTTCTAGATATTTACACCCTTGAGGTGAATTTTCAAAATCACATGAATTTGCTGGCCTTAGCTGCTTTCAGTACACCAGTGTTTCAGTGGTGCATCCCTTTCATGCTCCCAATGCTTACTTCTTTTTCTTGATCATGTCTGTCAGAGGTTTATCATTCTCACAGAACAAACTTTTGTCTTTTATGGATATTTTATATTTTATTAATTTCATCTAGTTTTATTGTTTCCTTTCTGTTTGAGAAATCTTGAATATTTATTTTAATAATTTCCTAACTCATCTTTTGAACTCATCTTTTTTCAACCTTTAGTTTTTTTCAATATATGTATTATGACTATAATTTTTCTTCTTTGTATAAATTATATATTTTATATAAAAAACTTTCAGTGCTTTTATTTTAAAATGCAACATTTTTATTTTTCAGCACCATTAATGCATTAAGAGTCTGTTTTAATCATGGTTATTGTTGTTGACTTAAACTTAAGGTATTCATAGAATTTTGTCTGCATTATTCTAGTTTTAGAAATTTGTGAAAAATAGTTTTATTGCCTATGATTCTTGCAATTTGTAAAATATTATTTGTGTACTTAAGTAGAATTTGTATCCACCCACGTGTTCTTATGTGTAAAGTCCTTCATATGTAAACACAAGCTTATTAATTATTTTATTCAAAATTCTATATTTTGCCATGAGATCCTTTCAGGACTCTCTAATGTTTGCTTCAAAATCTTATTTTAAAAATGTGTTTTTCATAGATATATGAATTATGTCAATATACTTGGGTATATTAGAATAAAAGTACACCCCAGAAAGAGAGGCAAGGGACCAGGAGATGGGAGGAAGGAGGTACGAGAGTGCTGAGGTTGGGTAGTTGACCAAAGTATATTGTTGTGTTTATTATGTGCATCTACGAATATGTAACAACAAACCTCTTCATTATGTACAACTATAGTGCACCAATAACAAAAAAACTTAAGAAAAAAATAAATTAAAATAAATGAATGGAAGAAAATCCCCTTTAAGAAAAGAATTAGTTTCACAGAAGAAATATCCACTGGTTGTCATTGCAGGTTTTAAAATGTAAATTAAAAAAAAAGAAAGAAAATACTATTTTAGAATTTCCAAATGTCAAAACAGACTTATTTTTTAACCTTATAGAACTTTTAATTTTTGTGTTAAATAATTTGAAGCTTTAATTAGGTATATAAAAATTATTATATTCTTTTTTTCAGAGAGAGAGAGGGAGAGAAAAAGAGATCAAGAGAGAACCAGTTTTATTTGGTTTTTCGTCTGGTTTTTGTTGCTTTGACACGTAGTTGGGATGTGGTGCTGGGGTTTGAACCCAGGTCATCACACAGGCCAGGCAGGCGTGATATTGCTGAACCACTGCTTTGAAACCTTCTTATTCCCTTGATTCCTATCATCTCCAGAGTTTTTAGCGTAAAAGGCCGTTGAATAATTCAACGGCCTTTTCTTCTCAACGGCCTTTTCTGCATCAATTGAGATGATTATATGATTTTTTTCTTTCTGTTTAAGTGGTGAATTACATTTATTGATTTGCACATGTTGAACCAGCTTTGTTTTCCTGGAATGAAGCCCACTTGATCATGATGTATTATCTTTTTAATGTACTTTTGGATCTAATAAGCTAGAATTTTATTAAGGATTTTTGCATCTATGTTCATCAGGGAAATATGTCTGTAGTTTTATTGATGTGTCTATTGGATTTTGGTATCAGTGTTATATTTACTTCACAAAAAGTGTTTGGGAGTGCTCAAACCCTCTCAATTTCATGGAAAAGTTTATAGAGGATCAATTTTAATTCTTCTGTAAAAATTTGGTAGAATTCTGCCATGTACCCATCTGGTCCTGGGCTTTTCTTTTTTGGAAGGCCTTAGATTCCTGCTTTGATTTCGCTACCTGAGATAGGTTGGTTTAGATTTTCAGTGTCTTCTGGTGTTAAAATGGGATGTCATATTTGGCCAAGTATCTCTCCATATCTTCCAGATTATCTAACTTGGCAGAATATACATTTTCAAAATAAGTTCTTATAATCTTCTGGATTTTGGTTGAGTCTGTGGTGATAACTCCATTTTTGTCTATGATTTTGTTGATTTATTCACTTCATTCTTGCTTTTGGTGAGGTTCGCAAGGGGTCTGTCAATCCTGTTTATTTTTCCACTGAATTCAGGAACAAGACAAGGTTGTCCACTTTCACCACCCTTATTCCTTGAAACCCTTACCAGAGCTATCAGACAAGAAAAGTAAATCAAAGGAATTCAAATAGGAAAAGAGGAAGTCAAGTTGTCTCTATTTCCTGATGACATGATCCTATACCTAGAAGACCCAGTAAGCTCAACCAGAAGATTACTAGAGCCTATAAATGATTTCAGCAAAGTTGCTGGCTAAAAGATCAACACCAGTAAATCCTTAGTTTTCCTGTACTCCAGCAACAAGTCCACTGAAGAAGAAATCAGGAAATCTGTCCCATTCACCATCTCCTCCAAAAAAGGAAAATACTTGGGCATACATCTTACAAAGGATATTAAGGACCTCTACAATGAAAACTATAGGACTTTAAAAAAAGAATTTGTAGAAGATCTGAATAGATGGAAAAACATTCCATGGTCATAGTTAGGCAGAATCCATGTAATCAAAATGGCCATTCTACCCAAAGCCCTATACAGATTCAGTGCAATCCCTATCAAGACACCAATGTCATTCTTCAAGGATATGGAAAAAACAATTCTCATATTTATATGGAATAAGAGAAGACCCAGAATAGCCAAAACATTACTCAGCAACAAGGAAGAAGCAGGTGGTATCTCAATTCATGAACTGAAATTATACTATAGGGCCATAGTAACAAAAAAAGCATGGTATCAAAACAGAACTGAAGACCAATGCAATAGAATGAAGGATTCTGAGATGAACCCCCATACCTTTAACTATCTTATATTTCATAAAAGGGGCAAAAACATACTGTGGAAGAAGGATAGCCTGTTGAACAAATGGTGTTGGACAAATTGGACAGCCATATGTAGACAACTGAAATTGGATCCTTACCTTTCAACCTGAACAAAAATTAAATCAAAATGGTTCAAAGATCTAGATATTAAACCAGCAACTTTACAATTGCTTGAATAAGAAGTAGGATCAATACTACATGACATAGGGGCTGGCAATGCCTTCCGTAATAAGACCATGGTGCAAGCATTAAAGTCAAGAATAAATGAATGGGATACAGTTAAACTAAAAAGCTTTTGCACAGCTAAAGATTTAGTCAAGAGTATCAAGAGAGATGCTACAGAATGGGAGAAAGTCTTTGCCTGCTACACCTTAGACAAAGGGCTAATATCCAGAATATACAAAGAACTCAAAAAACTGAACAGCAATCTCAAATCTCACAAAAAATCCAATCAATAAATGGGCTATGGGCTAAAAAGAAACTTTTCAATGGAGGAAGTCCAAAAAGCTCATAAACATATGAGAAAATGCTCTACATCACTAGCAATAAGAGAAAGGCAAATCAAAACTTCACTGAGATTCCATCTCAGCCTAGTCAGAGTGGCAAAAAAGAAGAACAAGAAAAGATGCTGGAGGGGCTGTGGGAAAAGAAGCACATTGTCACATTGCTAGTGGGACTGCAAGCTGGTGCAGTCACTCTGGAAAGCAGTGTGGAATCTCCTCAAAAAGTTAGGACTGGAACTGCCTTATGACCCAGCTATCCCATCCCTGGCTATTTTCCCAAAAGAGCTAGAATTGGCATATTATAGAGATACAGCTTCATCAACATTTATAGCAGCTCAATTTACTATAGCTAGACTATGGAATCAACCCAGATGCCCCTTACTTGACAAGTAGATTCAAAAACTTTGGTACATATATACAATGGAATTCTACTCAGCTATTACAGAAAACGATATTATGGCATTTGCAGCCAAATGGACGGAGATGGAAAAATTTATGCTAAGTGAAATATCCCAAACTCAGAGACTCAAGGTCCGAATGTTTTCTCTCATTTGTGGAAACTAGAATACATAGAAAACAGTATGATAGATTGATAAGCTAATAATAACCTCAACATGTATGAATTTTTACATGAACAGGGGGAGCCTTCCTAAGATGCTGGGGGATGTAGGGAGGGGGCAGTAAGAGGGGGAGGGATTAGGAAGGATACCAAGGTGACTGGAGGGAGGAATATAGGGGAATCTAATCAGAGGGGAAGCTTCGATTTCCAAGAGAAGTCCAATTAACACCAGGGGCTTAATAGGGAGAAACATGGAACTATGGGGAACCCAAGGGGGGAAACCATGGAATGGCATCAGCCTTGGTTTTTGCTGTCATTATACATTTGTTCTTGATTGTTTGATAGTGATTCCCTCCTAATTGTAAGTCCATATTTAACAAATAATAAAAAAACCTTTTTATTAACCTTTAATAATTATCCTACATAAACTTTGTCCCCGATATTTGCATAATATTAGTGTAGCGGAGCCAACCTTTTCCCCACCCTTTTCAATATTTGCCTGGGTTGTCATTTACAAGTTCTTTGTTTACAAATAATTTTTCTTTATATAGTACATCTGTCTCCTATAAATAGCATAAGAGGGGCTGGAGCAGTGGCTCTGTGGTTATACTGCCTGCCTGGCATGCACAAGTTCATAGGTTCAAACCCCAGCACCAGGTACACAACAAAGTTGGAGCAACAAAAGCCACATGAAAAAATAAATAGGAAAAATTGATTCTGTCTCTCACTCTCTCTCTCATTGTCCCTTTTTCTTTAAAAAAAATGCACAATTGAATTTGTTTTCTAATGTGACTGTGCATTTTAATTGCAGTCAATTCATTTATTTCTTATTAGGTGTAATATGCACAAATGTATTTTAATCATCTTTTTTTTTCTCTTTGACCTACAATTAGTCTCTTCTTCTTTACTCAGCCCTGGCTTTTTTTTTTTCAGATTATTTTTTGTTTTTGTTTTGTTTTCCTTATTCTAATTTACTCTGGCTTTGGAGAGTATACACACGTTATTTCTATTATTTAGTAATTACTTTCTAAAATTTAACCTTTTTGGCACAGTGAAAACTTCCTCACTATCTTTTGCTCCCATTAACAAAAAATTTTAGAATGTTTTAAAGGCAATAGTTCTGTCCTACACTACAAGTTGCTATATATTTGTTTTTAGTTTTATTGTTTTAAAAAATGGCATCCTATAGAAGCATTCTTTTACACCATAAGTGTTTCTTTATAGCTGCCCATGAATTTTCCATTTTCCTTATTTATCACAAATCTTTGCATTGGAAACCTCCATTCTGGCATTCTATTTCTCTTTTAGCACATTTTTTAGAATTTTCCTTAGTGATGGTTTCCCAGTTTTTATTTATCTCAGTTTCTATTTCTCAGATTTTATTTATGTCTTCTGCTCTTGTTCTTGGAAGATAATTTGCTAAGTACACTGTTAAAGGTTGACATTTGCTCTCAGCACTTTAAAGACACTGTGTTTTTATGGCTTCTGATTTTAATAAGGAAAAATCACCTGGTAGTCAAATGATCTTTTTTTAGATTTTCTGTTTTTAAAATCTGATAGACTTTCATGTCATCTTTAACCTTTGATGTTCTGCATTTTGCTTTCTATGTAACCAATGAATAACCAATGATGGATTATACTGAGTTATGTTGTTTAGAGTACATAACGGCAAAACCAAAATTTAAAGTATGTTTCTGATATTTCACCTGCTTCAGACTGAAAGTAACCTTCCCAATTTCAATGATTAATTTTTTCATTTATAAAACAAATATGTATCAAATACCTATTTTGTTCCAATAACTACTAGAAATATTAAAAATACCATGGTGACCAAGATAGAGAAATTAGGCTCTCTCAAGGAGAACAGTGATAGATAAAATTGGCATCTGATACAAGTTCATGTGAAAATATAAAATGGATAAAACATGAAGCATGAAAGAAAGCTAGAGAAAGACTAAGAGAGTGGTTTAGTTCCATTAGCACAACATTTGTAGAAGGCCTTTCTGTTAAGGAGATATTTGAGCTGAAGTAAGGAAAGAATAAAGCAGAAAATATGGGGAAAGTATATTCCATACAGGAGGAAAATCAAAACAAAATCTCTTGTAGGGTGGGACAAAGGTTTGCATGTTTAATGAAGGGGCTAGCGGTGCATCCTGTTAGTGAAGGGCCAGATAAGGGATGCATCCACCTTACATACATGCAAATATAGTATGCACTATTTTATGCACATGTAAATAACAATAAAACCTGAGTCTGTTTCCAATAGTTTAGATAATAAGGGCCATACTACATTAAGTACTGATTGTAGATAAGAAAGCTGTATACCATTTCACCAGTGATTCCTTTTTTTAAAATGCTATATTGTTGTCAGTCCTAATGGTCGAACAAAGTATGAAAGAACTCCGTTTACTCCAGTTTTGACCAAGTTCCCAAACTGAGGACAATGAATTTTAACTTTGTATGCTAGACAGGTCTTCAACTAATTCATTAAAACGAAGCCAAATAGGTCTGCAATTTTCTTATCTAGTTCAGTTAATGTAAGAGAAGACAAGAGAACATAGCTATGATTGATGAAAGATTCTTTAAAGAGAATTTAAGAATTTTGGCTATTTTGCTCTGTTCTCTTCCTGTGTTGTCCTCCCACCTAAGCCAAATGTGCAAGAAATGGGGCAGGACTCCAATGAAATCCCTCATGTCTGCAAATGCAAGGAATGGCTTTTCAATCATTAGTTTGATCGTGCTGAACTATAGAAATGTGTACTATCCCTCCAAACCACTACCAAGGTGGGGCATGAACGAGTTCACTGGAGGGCTGATCAGTGTTAGGCATTCGGGAGCTTGTGTTAAAACAATGCCTGAGCTTGTCACCTGAGAAATGCTTTTTGGAGAGCTGGTTGACAATGTGCAGCAGGCAGATTCAGAAGAAAGGGAAGAACAGCTGCATGGACACGGACACAGTGGGTAGGGCAGGATATTTCCCCACTTGTGTGCCAGTCGACTCTGGGTGGTAGCAAGATTTGACTCAGAAAAGGTCTCACCATAGAAGTCGGTTTTCCAGGGGAAAAGCCTAGTAAAATGAGACAGGAGGAATATTGAGAGAGCCGATGAGAGCTTACAAGTAAGTTCAACAAAGTGCTGTGTGGACAACATCAGTGAACTTTCACACTGGAGGTCACTGGCAGTGATCTGTGAATGTTTCCATTGAAAAAGGGACAGTGTTTCCATGTGTGCTGCAGCAGAAGGCATTTGAAGAACACAAAAAAGATCTCCAAATTGTACTGTCAACCCAATGTCTTCATTCTCTTTCTTCTTTGCACTCTTTAGAGACATAAGATTCAAATGTTAGGCATGAAGGGAGTGAAATAAGAAAGGAAAAAATGATTAATTAGATAGTCTCTTCTTCCAAATACAGATAGAACATATCACATTTGTTGAGTTCTGGTCTCAATTCTGTGGGTCAGCTGATCCGTGGGGACAAGCTTTAAACCACAGTTTAAAAACTCAAGTTTTCAATTTGAGTGAAGCGGACTTTTGAATATCTAAAGATAAGACTGTTCTGATACCTGGAAGTGATCTGGAAAGCTATGAAATATCCCAGATAAAGTCTGAAGAAATGTTAGTGCCAGGAGTAAAATAATGATGTTTAAGTTTTATACCCTTCTAATTCAACCCATTTGACATTGGAGTGCATTAGTTTATCTATCGCTGCTGTCACAAATTGCCACAAACTTAGTGGAAAACTTAAAACAATGCAAACATACTACAGGTTGAGCATCATTGATTCAAAAATACTAAATCTAAAATGCTCTGAAATCTGAATTTTGCAGGGCACTAACGTGATGCTCTAAATGTTCTGGAGTTTGGATTTTCAATCAGTGATGCTCAGCAAGTAAAATCTATGCAAATATTTCAAAATCCAATCAAACAAAACAAAACAAAACAAAAACATTGCTGATACTGGAATGCTTTATGAACCTAAGCATTTGGATGAGGGATATTCAACCTGTATTTTCAGTCTTGGCAGTCAGAAGAACTGCACATGGCTCCTTGGACTAAAACCCAGAGTCAGCAGGGCTGTGTTCTTTCCTGAAGACTGTAGACAGGGTGGTTCCTTGGTTATTCAGGTGTTGTCAGAATTCATTTCCATGTGTTCAAAGAATGAAAAAATCAGGAGCAAAACAAGGATACCCACTCTTGTCACTTATTTTCATCATGTTACTGGAAGTCCTAGCCAGAGTGTTGAGGCAAAACAAACAAATGAATAAACACAAATAAAGCAACATCAAACAACTACATGTAGAAAATGTTAAAGAATTTACAAAATATTGTTATAATTAATTTAAACAATTAAGCAAATTCTCAGGATACAAAATCAACATACAAGAGTCAGTTGAGTTCTATTCACTAACAGTTAATTATCTGCAAAAGAAATCAAGAAAACAAATCCAACTTATAATAGTAGCAAAAGGAACAAAACACTTAGGAATAAATGTAACTAAAAAGGTGAAAGATCTGTAGATTTAAAATTATAAAGCACTGTGAGCTAAATTGAATGATCCACAGATAAGTGGAGAAATAGACCATGTTCATGTATTTGAAAAAATAATACTATTAAAATGTCTACAGATTTAGTGTAATCTCTTAAAGTCTCAATGACATTCACAGAAATAGAAAAAAAATCCTAAAATTATATAGAACCATAAAAGACCCTAAATAGTCAAAACAATCTTGAACAATAAAAAGAAGGCAATGGACATCACAGTTGCTGATTTCAAATCATATTATAAAGCTCTAGTAATCAAATGAGTTTGGTTCTGGCATCCAAACAGACACATAGACAAATGAAAGAGAATGTAGAGCCCAGAAATGAATCCATGCATATGTGGTCAACTGGTTTTCAGTAAGGGTGCCAAGAACACAAAACTGAGGAAGGATAGTTTCTTAAATAAGTGGTGCTGAGAAATTGGCTATCCACATATGTGAAAATGAAATAGACCCTTATACCATACATAAAAGTGAACACAATGTTGATTAAAGCACTAAATGTAACATCTGAAACCATAAAATTCCTTGAAGAAAACATAAAGGAAAAGCTCCTTTACATTGGTCTTGGCAGTGATTATTTTGAATATAACACCAAAGTTTCTGCATAACAAAAGATAAAATTAACAGAATAAAGGAGAAATCTGTGAAATGGAAAATATTTGCAAGCTGTATTTTTGGAAAGGAGTTAATTTTCAAAATATATAGGAACTCATACAATTCAATAGCAAGATAATAATAATGCTTACACAATTCACAATAGCTAAACTATGGACCCAGTCTAGATGTCTATCAATGGATGAATGGATAAAGACTTTCATTCAGTCATGTATAGACGGAATCTGAGAACATTGTGTAAAAGGAAATAAACTCAAAGTCAAGGGTTGTGTGTTTTCACTCAAATGTGGAAGCTAGAGAGAAAAAAGTAAGAGAAAGATGGTGTAGGGTGAGGGTGCAATAGCATAAAATTGAACGGGGATCAGTAGAGTTCAGGAAAAGGACCATGGAGAAAGAGGATGGAGGAAAAATGGAAACACTGGGGACTGATATTGGCCAAATTATATTGTTTTTTTCTGTGCCTGTATGAACATGTAAGAATGAATCTCACCATCATGTGCAATTACAATGCACCATTAAAAAGGAGAAAAAGAATTTGTTACTACACACACACACACACACACACACACACACAAAATATATCATTGAGCCTTAAAAATAGAAGGAAACCCTATCATGTGTGACAACGTAAATGGACCCAGTAGAAATTATCTTCAGTGAAATAATAATAGATGCAGAAAGAAAAGGAACTATATAATCTCATTTATATATGGGATATAAAATAGATAAAGTCATACAAATAGGCAGTAGAATGGTGGTTGCCAGGGACCAGAGGAGCTGAAAATGGAGAGGTGATATCATAAAAGAAATGCCAAGCAAGGATGCGATTTTATGAGCCCACCTGGGTAATGCAGGATGATCCTTCCATCTCAAGATTTTTTATCTAATCACATCTGCAAAGACTCTTATGTCCTTTAAAGCAACATTTTTATAGATTTCAGAGATTAGAATGTGAGCCTCTTTGGGAGACCACACTTTTACCAAAACCAGTTGCCCAAAATTAAATTCTTTAACATTAGTATACCATATAGATGAAAGCAGGTGAGTAATCCATTGAAATTTTTGAGAGTTAGACAATGAAATTCATTTTTAATCCAGGTATAAGGTATACTGAATAGAATGTATTTATTTCATTGATATGATGCCATTTGATGAATGTCTATCCTTGGTTACCACCACAAATCATTTAAGCTGCCCAGCAACTTTCCTTCTAAATACCACTTTAACTACATCCTATAAATGTTGGTATATTGTGTTTGAGTTTTCATTATGTTCTAAATACTTTCTAATTTCCCTTTGGCTTCTTCAACATATAAGTAATTTAGAGGAGTATCTTATTTAGTGTCTGATTTTTTCATATAGCTTTCTATAATTGAAATCTTCTAGAGTCAGAAAACACTTTGTATGATTTAAATACTTCTATACCGATCAAGGCTGATGATAGTAAAATTCTCTTTGTCTCCTATTGTTCTTTGTGGTATTTTCTCATATACTATACATACACATACATACACACACACACATACACACATACACACAATGTTACAAATCCCCATGTTAAATTATCAGTATTTTTTTAATTAGCTGAAAATTTTAAGTGAGTTTAATTGTGTGTGCATGTGTGTGTGAGAGAGAGGGAGAGAATTTGTACATATAAAATAAAAATTTTTCAGTGTTGTTCATATTAGACTATGTATTTGATCTTTCTGGTGCTCTGTATCCATTTGGGCAGATCCAGGCTTCCATCTGGTAGCATTTCCTTTCAATCTGAAGAATTTCCTTCCACATTCCTTGCATTACAGTTCTATTGACAACAAATTCTCTCATCTTTTGTTTATAAGAAGATGGTTTTCTTTTAATGATATTATCATTTGTGTTAGAATTCTATAATTGGCAATTCTTAACACTTTAATTACATCTTTCCAATGTTATCTATTTTCCTTTTTTATTTTTTGGTGATGAGAAATCAGCTGTCATTCTTATCACTGATTGCTTTAATGACTTTTTTCTGGCTATCTTTAAAATTCCTTATCTTTTTTGTTTAGAACTTTTTGGCTTAGATAAGATTTTTTTTTTAGTATTTATTCTGCTGGAGTTTATTGTGCTTCCTGCGTCAGTGGCTTGCTGTTTTAGACGTAAATTGTAGAACTTTTAGCTAATATTTTTTCAAACACTTTTTTTCCTGCCTCTTTCTTTATATCCTGCATTCCTAAGGATATAATATCCTGTTATATGTGCATTTGTCCGTTTCATGCTGTCCCACTGGGCACTGAGGTTCTGCTCATTATCTTCAATATTGTTTTCTTCTCTGTACCTCTGTTTGGATAATTTCTCTTGACCTTTTATGTGCATTGTTACTGTCTTCTCTTCTTTCCAATCTGTTATGAATCCAAATAATTTTTCACTTAACATATTATTGATATCTACAGTTCTTTGTTTGTGCTTCTTTACAGCTTCCATCTCTTTACTGAAAGTTTTATTCTTTTCATCATTACACCTATCTTTTCCCATAGGTTCTTTAACCACCTATTATAATTACTGTAACATATTTGATAGTTCTGAGTCAGTTAGAGTCTTGTGTGTTAACTTATTTTCCACTTGCTTATTATTCCCATGATTTTTTTTTGCTTCTTTGTATGTCTTATAGAATTTGATTACATGCTAGTCATTTTGTTTAAAAATAATAAAGGCTGGAAAGGGCTTGTTTTTTGGAGTTCAATTTTTAAAAAACTGTGTATTCAAACTTCTTTAATAATTTTTAAAAATCATTTTTTTGGTTATTTGCTGCTTGGCAGGATTAAAGGTTTTGTACACCATTCTTCCTCCCAGGCAGGTGTGGATATTCAAAACAAGTTCATATTTGAGAATATGCTGAAGTTGTTTCTTGTTACAAATTTTGTCTCTCACATGCAAAGGATAAATATTACTCAGAATGGAGGCATATTAAATGATTTATCTGTTTGATTCCTCAAATGAAGGAAAGAACAAACATGTTACTTAGTATACTGGCTATGTATCTACTATTGAATGGTTACCTCCACACCTAAGAAAGGGAGAAACCTTGATAGTTTTGTGTCTAATCTTCTGGGAAACCGCCTTGTTCTCTGCTTCCTACTTCCCCTGGTACCTAGTGCCCCAGCACTTTCTGAAAATCCATTAAGCCAACTTCTATGTGAATTTCCACCTCTGAAAAGTAACAAATAAGGAAGCATTTAACAGATACTGGGTGAAGTAAAAAGTGAGTCTGCCCGTTGCTCACATTCTTTGCCAGAGACCTGTTACCTACTTGGCCTGCTTAGGGTCTTCCAACTGCAACATCTATTTCCTGCTAGGTTTTTATTCTACCCATCTGCTTTTCTGATAGCTAGTATTTCAATTTCTAGTTCATAGTTTTAACTGTCTGCTCTGTGGTAACTGGACATTCCTCCATCCAGTCTCATCATCTTGAACTGTCCACATTTCATTACTCATCTGTGGTTTAGCTCATACTGACTAAAATTGGTTGTATCTTACTTAAGACTATGTCTGCTTCCTCTCTAAAGTTTACTGACTTTTTCTCAATCATTGACACCTACTTTAGACTTAAGTTAAAGTCTTAATGATATTTAAAAAATAACTTAGATGAGTAAGAATGCTTCCTGAAATAAGTTATAGTCTCAAATTTGGCACATGCTTACAAGGTTTTCTAATGCTTTTTTCCCCCTTACTATTTAAATAGGGAACAAAACAAATAATATCAAATGGAAAACGTGTTCTAAGAAATTTATAATTTTTTATCTTTGATAGTATTAAATTTGCTACCTGCTGATTTATGTATATTGCAGATGTTCCTTACTTTTTTGCTTCAATCTCTGCAAAAGACATTTTTTATACCAATGTCCAAATTTCTCATATCATACATACTCAGAGAATATAAGTCTTTTACACCTTTGTAATTTTATATAGCAATAAACTTAATACACATATACACACTCACATATACATGAACGGCTGTAGAATGAAGTCTTGTCAATACATTTGACATTCTTTTTTAATAATGGTATTATGTATATTAATGATTCATAGTTTCTTTGAAATTTTTATTTAACTGCCTTGTTTTAACTAAATTTATCAAATTTATTTGTTAGCTGTTCTTACAGGTTATGGTCATGGACAATTAGAATTCAATGCAAGAAAAATATCTCTAATCAGAATAAAAACAATAGGGCCAAAGTTAAAATAATCTACCTAAATAACCTAGTAAGTACTCTTAACATTTTTGAAATATTATAAATCCTCTTGGAAATGTTTATATGCATGATATGATGCCAAAAATATTAGTACTGTTGGCTGAATATAAATATACTGTAGTGAGATATGAGTATAATGACAAACGAGATCTTACTATGGGCCATTTGTTGATACAGTCCTTCTCCCCCAGTATAATCTGTACTTAGGTCTTAGTCAATACTATTGACCATTTTGTGCTATTGCCTTCAAAGAAGGTTATGAATATTTTTCTTTAAAACAACAACAACAAAAAAAAAAAAGATTTCTGGTTCTTAAAAAAAAAAAAGCAAAATCTCTCTTTCCCTAATTCTTATTTTTCTGACATTTTCATACTGAAGCTGTATTTACACGATAAAAAGTACCTGAGTGGTTTTTGTTGTTGTTGTTGTTGTTGTTTTGTTTTTGATCAGTGTAGTCCAAAAGACCAGTTGTGTTTCAAAAACATTCACCAATTGAATTGTTGGGCCATGTGTCAAATGAAACCACTGATTGATAAACTAAACAAATTGCTTTCAGGGAGTTATTATTGCCTTACCAAGATCCACATCCTGATGACTTCCTCCCTCAGAACAAAACCTTCTTCATAGTGGATCCATTGTTATGATTTTCATAAAAGGCTCAACTTAAATTACGTGTAATAGAAGCGACATCAGATGCCTCCTCTCTTTCCTACCAGGAGCCTGGTTTTTCGGGAATCCATTTAGACCTATCTACAGCCACAGCTTTGCCAGGCTTGAGGCTCTGGGCATTATGGACCACAGATGCCAGGCTTCCTAAAAGCTGTTTTCCAGTGCTGTCATCAAGAGCCTTCCTTCTGGAGTCTTCAGGGAGCAGGGCTGGCAGCTGCACATATGCTTTGGAGTCCACTGCTCAGTTAAACTGCTAATGCTAGGCTCCTGTTTTCCTGGCTCCCTTGAGCTTAGTCAAAGAAACAAAATGGTATTCCCATATGTCCCTTATTGTTTTCTTGGCAAAACTCCCTACCTCCCTTAACCTCCCAGATTCTAGTATGATTGAGACAATCTTTCTTTGTGAAACGTTCTTCTCTTAGAGGCTGTAGATTAATAGCATTAATTCAAAGGCAAACTTGTCTTTTTAAAGGTCCTTTTTAAGGCTGAAGTTATAACAGGTTTGAGAGGCTAAACTTGTATATTTCAAAATATTACACATAAGGGTGACAACTCAAAAAGAGTGACCATGATTTATTAATTTAAATATAAAATTTTACACATGGTTCAGATATTATTAGGAAATGCCTAATGACTAGTGATTCTTTTTTATGAAGATTTACATGTTAGGGTAAACCATCTATCTACAACCCTTACTAGACATTATGCAACTCTTTTTACTTCTAAGAAAGGTTTAATTTCAAGAAATTAAATATTGGAAATGATATAGTCTATTTTCACAATATTGTTGTCATACTATAAATCATGTGGAATTGCTTTTATCACAGAAATTAGTGTAGCTGAAGGAACATATTTAGAATAAATGAAGGATTTGCAGTTACTATCAACATGACTTTGAAGGAAGCCAATGTAAGGTACATTAAATAAATGATAACGTATATCATATTCACAATGGTCAAATTGATGTTGTTGCCTGAGCTATTTCTGAAAAGTGAAATCTGAGACAACTGTTGCAGAAGCTCTTACAAAGGTAAACAGAGGTGGGGTGGTAAAGCAGAAGAAGAGAATATCTGCTGGTCCTTCTCTGCTTCTAATCTGGTTTCTCATAAACTAAATCTCCAAATCCATTATCAGAAAATAGCAGGAGGAGAAGGTAACGTCATCCAACTTTCATACATGGTCTTATCCCAAAACTTTAACATCCAGTGATATCAACAAAGACACCGTGTTTAATTTCCATTGAACAGTTTTCAGTTTCTTTTAGAATTAAATAACATTATGAGAAGTGTAGCTGGTACTGTGTTAGAAGGTGAAGATTAGTCTAGTCAAGTTCAAATGAACTATCATGGGTGTTCCACAAGGAACTAGAGAATTTCGATTGACTTTTTCAATGTTACCTGAAAGGGGGAGAACCCTATAATTGAAATGCTGTTGTAGAAATTGAGCAATATTATTTATATTTAGATCCTATTAACAGCAAACATGATTACCACTACCTCCTACACCAGATACAACTAAAACTCTCTAATAAGACCAACAGATAACACAATTGCTTTAAGCACTGATATTTAAAAACAAACTACTAGTATAATAGGATAACTTTAGAATCTTTTATCCAGTTAAATCTTTCAAAACCGTATGCCTTCACCATGTTTCTCACTTCTTCACCTCTATGCTACTTAATAAAAATAATCAGATGTTTATTCCTATAAATATTTTTTAAAAATCTATTAAATAGATAGTGCATCCTTTAATTTCATTATTCTTTTCCAGATAAAAGATTTTTATTTGTGGCAAATAAACTTACTGAGATGTTGGAAAGAACACTTATAAGCAAACCTATTTAGAAGTAGAATAGGTATGCCATGTTAGTATAGACATAAAAATTTTAGGTTCTGGGTGCTTTCAGCACTTTGTTTAACCAAAATAAAATGGCATATGCACACATTTGATAACTGTATTTACTATTGAGTATCCACGTAGATTAAAATATTCCTGACTATTTTTCCTTTAAAAAAATCCTTCAATCTATTGATAGGTAAGGGCTGTTTCTTAAAGTAATTTTCACTATTGGTAATGCATCAATATGAATCTTTTTGGCATAGCTAGGATTTTGGCTTCCAGTGAAATATTTCAACCACATAAAACATTGAATATGAGTTTCCAGTTCAGCAAATGCATTCGAAGTAATAATTCAACCATCACATCCTTACTTGGAAATGCATGCTGTAGAATTTTTCCATGCTGTGCTTGGTTTTGTTACATATTATTTCACTAAGCATTGATACTTTAGTACATTTAGAAATACCTTAGTAGTGATACTCAAGATTGGAAGATAATTACTGAGCTCTAAATTAGCAATACACTAAAAGAGAAAATTTAAAAACAAACTTCCAATCAGCTGGTCTGATATGCTCAATTAGTCGTTGGATAGTAGGCAGTTGTGTTATACAGAAAACATTTTACTCCACAGGATGAGTTTATTTGTGTTCTTATAGCTTTCCAAAAGAGAGTTACAGTTTTTAACATTAAGTAAAAATATAATTCATGATGAACTACTTCCAAAAAGAAACATAATTATTTCCTCTCTTGTTGTCAGTTTATAAAGGTCAAATGGACTTTCTAGTCTCTGCATCGATTTATCCTTTTATCCAGAGTAATAAATCAAAATTAGTAAGTGACTAATAGGGCTACTGGGTATTATAGGTAGTGTTAGTTTAAGCTCTAGTTCATTGACATTTCTTAATATCTGTATAAATAATCTTTGCTTTTCTCTTTTAAATTCAGTGTAATAGTTGATTCTGGTACATAACATGTTCTTACTGTATCACTCACACAGTGTGATTAGGCCCTTGTTTTCAATGATTTCGAAACCTAGCTTCCACTGTATAGGTTGGAATTTGTAGTGGAACCATGGAATTCATCCATGGTGTGTAGTAGCCATGATTAGAGAAATGAGAATGTGTATTTCTAATGCCCATGGGACAATCTTATGAATGCAAATAAAATGGTTATATAATTTCCACATTCCGAATTTTCTGTACTCATCATTGCCATAGGGAGCAACTAAGCTTATATGGAGTCACAAAATGAATGTTTAAAGTGGTTTCAGTACTTTGATTACTGGCTTCCCTTTGTTTGCCTAGGGAAATTTTCACTGAGTATATAAGGAATAAAAAAATTGATATTTTGATAAATTTGCTCAGAAAATGTAAAATTTCATCATTTATAAAACTAGGGTAATTAGGCTGGAGCAGTGGCTCAGCAGTTACAGTGCTTGCCTCACATGCACAGGGATGCAGGTTTGTACCCCAGCACCATTACACAACAGTGTTGGGGCAACAAAAACCACATGAAAAACTGAATAAAATTGATTCTCTCTCTCTCTCTCTCTCTCTGTTTCTCTTTTTGTTTTTTTAAAAAAGTAGGCTAATCTAAAATGATTAAATTTCTTTTCCTCAAATCCATTTTTATATATAGGCATGGTCACAGATTTTCTTTCCTGCATGTCCCATGAATCATTCAGGGTGATCAGATATTCTCATGTGTTTCCCACATGATGACACCAAAGAACATGTCATTTCTTCCTTTTCAACCAAGAAGAAATACCCATACACCGATCTAAACAACAAGTAGGGATGTGAGCACATTCATTACTTGAAACATCTTATTGCTGATGATGTGAAAATACTGACAAAACTGTATGATTATTCATGCTTATTACTGGAGAGAATAGAAAACTAAAAAGGAGTAAATCAGATCATTGAAACTAAATTAAATAACTACTATTTTGATATAAATCCATAGAAAAGCACTTTAGTATTCATTTGCTATATTAATTGCTTGGTAATCATAAACTTGAATAAAATATAAATCAGGGAGAATTTCCATCAGGTAAAGTAGAAAAAAAAATCAAAATTCTATAGAATAACATGGTATTTCTAGGTTTTATACTATTATTTGCAGTGTTCACAAATTAAAAAGGAAAGTACAAGAAAGCACATTGTATGCTTTCCAAAATTTGGAAGAACATGTATTTTTCATAAAATGAAAAATTTTATCTAATATTAGCATTAATGACAAAATAATAACTAAGTCACTGAATCTTTTATTGTGCATTGTGTACATTTTTTCATAATTTTGAAAGACTAAAATTATCATTATTTTAAAATTAGTAAAGTAATTATTAAAAACATTCATTGGAAAATACTGATGGGGCTGGAGTGGTTGCTCAGCGGTTACGGCGCTTGCCTGGCATGCACAAGTACACGAGTTCAAACCCCAGCACCATGTACACAACAGTCTCAGAGCAATGAAAGCCAAGAGAAAAAAACTAAATAAAAATTGATTCTCTCTGTTTCTCTTTCTCACTGTCCCTTCTTTCTTAAAAAAAAAAAAAAGAAAAGAAAAAGGAAAATACTAACTGATGCTACTTGGAAGGATGAGGCAGGATTGAGGCAATCACAAATTGAAAAACAGCCTGGGCAACTTTGTGAGACCCCACTCAAAATTAGAATAAAAAGGGCTGATGATGTAGCAGTAGAGTAGCCTGGGTTCAATTCCCAGTACGAAAAGAAGGAAGAAAAATAGTAATTGAAGGTGTATATGTTCTTTAGCCAAGGAAAATTCTAGTTCATGTTGTATGAATACCACAAATTTTTGTGCCACACATTAAGGGTTACAGATAAAAACAGACAGACATTCCTATAAGAATAATTTCATTTTAAAGACTTCCAGCCTATCTCTTCTAACCTAAACCTCCATTAACTATAATCCATAAAATATTTTATGTTTTTCTGAGAAAGAACGTGCTCTCAAGTCTAATAGGTGATCTTCTATAAATAAGTGGGTACAAAAACTTGAATATTTACAAGACTGAAGAACTTTATGCCAAGGTCACACTAGAGAAATGAACAGAGGGGGAAGAAAAATGTCAGGGTAGAATCTATTCACAAATTTGTGTATATCATTCTTTACTGGCCACCTGCTTTAAGCCAGGTACTGTGTATGTGTGGAGAACAAAATGGTGACGAGAAGTCGATGCTTGGTGAGGGGGTTGTGTGTATTAACCATATGCATCACAATAATAGAAACAAATCAAACCATCTCACAGGTACATCATTACAAATTAGATGAGTGCTCAGAAAAACTGTGTGGCAGGTTCCTAAGTATCTTCATCTATTTGTGCTTCTAAAACAAAATACTACAGACTATGTAATGTAAAAAAACAAAAAATTGTGTTTTGTCACAGTTCTGAGACTTGGAAACCCAGTCAAGGAGATGGTAATTTTAATTGTCTACGGAGGGCTGCCCTCTTCTTCCAGGATGGTACTAGAGGAGTGTGTTGGAGGGAAAAAGGGATTAAGTGGAAGTATATTAAGGAATGAAGGTGCCTCTCCCAGCGTAACTGTGTTTGGACATAAGACCCATTAGCAGGTGGTAAAAGTTATTTAAGGTCATAAGGACCTTAATTCAACAGGACCAATGCCCTTACGTGAAGTGGAGGAGACACCAGAGTGCTCTTTACTCTGAGTACTCTGAGGAAAGACCATGTGAGGACTACAGTGAGAAGGTCATTGTCTTCAAGCCAAGTAGAGTCCTCACCAATCACCAAACCCTGTCAGACCTGGACCAGGAACTTTCTTAGCCTCCAGAACTTGAGAAATGAACTTCTGTTGTTTGAGCCACCCAGCCTGTGGTATTTTGCTATGGGAGCCCAAGTGGACTAATATACCAGGGAAGTGTGTTGGAGGCAGAAAGTGACAAAGTAACAGAGTATAGGAGGTATATAAATGTAATGGTGGACCTGAAGTGCAACCTAGGAAAGGAGGGAATTGCAGATGGTGGTGGAATGAATGGTGAAGAACAAAAAATAAATAAGGTCAATGGGTTGGAAGTCCCAGTGCATCCTAATGATTTATTAAAGATAAAGAGTCAGAAAAATTAGAATATTCACTTGAAAGGATTTTCTGTGTGGATATTGAAATCAATAGCAATATTAGTGGAGGAATGGTAAAAGAAAGGTAGAAACTTAAAAGGGAAAATATCTAAGGAATACACAAAAACATAAGTACATCTACATCAATTTAAGTAACAAAATTTGTAGGAATTGGTCATGAGACAAAATGAGAAGAAAGAAGATTATGGAGAAGGAGCCATTAAAAACAACTAACTCACTGGTCTTTAACTCTAGCCAATGGACAAATCATGATATCATTGCTAAGTTAAAGAATTCTGGGCAATCAGGGTTTGATTTTGATGATATTGAATTGGAAATGACCTTAAGATATCCAAGTAAAGATATTGAGTATATGGGCTAATAAGATGCTCTTTACTCAGAGGAGAGCTCATCCTGGAAATAGAAATCCATGAAATGTCTCATAATGGATAGTGACTGAATTCACTATCCATTGTCTAGGAAGTGTGGAAAGATGAGAAGACAAAACTAAGATGTGGTCTTGAGTAACATCAATAATGAATGAGTGGAAGACTGATTAGGAAATAAAAAGAGAGGTAAAAAAACTAAGAGAGTGTTAAGTCAAGAAGCCACAGGAATAGACTTTTCAATAAATGAAGATACAGCCAATAGGGTTGAAAGCTTAATGAAGGTCCAGTAGATTGAAAGGGTAAAATTACTGGACATAAGGCCATTGGTGATCCTTGTAAGAGCTTCTTTAGTGATGTGTTTGGAAATTAGAAAAGATGAATTGAGGCAGAGGTTAGGATAAGGAGAAAAGAGCAGGATAGTCGACCTGTGCAACAATTGTGGCTGTTAAAAGGAGAAGAAAAGTAGAACTGGGGAAATTGATGGGATTGAGGATGTATGTGTGTGTTTAATATCTATCTATTCATCACATTGGTGGTATGAGCCTATCTAAATCTCTATTAATCTCTATTAAATGCATTTAATAGGGAGGGAAATAGTATACATTTAACATGTGGGTGAAAAAAGTTGGATAAATGAGAGTAGGAAGCAATGGAATCCAAGCTGCTGGTGGTGAGACTCTCATCTCTAGTGCAACAGGGTCAAACAGGAGTGGGTGTGTCTCAGCAGCAATGCCTCAGTCGTCCAATTGTGTTCTACCTTTTCTCTTTCTGGGTCACTTGATCTTTTGATGTTGTTGTTCAACAAGGATGTTTTCTAGGGAGTGGGTACAGTGGGCTTTATGATCTCAAAGCAACGGTGAGCAACAGAACTCCAGTTCTGCCTCCTACTGCAGGCAGGTCTGGGAAGTTTGGAAGAAAAGGGCTACAGCAAAAGTTGACTGCAGAAGAGGTGCCCTGGCAGGATTCAGCTAGGACCGGAGGCAGTCAGAGAACTCCTGGAGGGTGTAGGGGATTGGATATACCTGGGACATAATGGAAGGTTTGGGTGTATACCAATGACTGAGAAAAAGTTTGTGGAAATTGGCAAGGAGATAATTTTCAACCTAGGATCAAGTGGTTTCAGAGTCAGTTTAGCAGAATGGTGGCAGTTATGGCAGAAGATTATAAATGAAAGGCTTCTGTTCAAGGAGTATGGCTGAAAGATAAAGGGGGAGATGGAATTCAAATTTTTTTTTTCTGTAACTCAGCTAATGGCTTAAGAAATTTCATTTCTGTGATTTTCCCAGCACGAACTCTAGGCAGATGAACTTCCTAAATATATTGCATTCTTAAGTGCCTTTGTTCTTTGAATTCATGCATACCCATAATTTCAATAACACAATTCACAAAGAAGAAACTATGGAACCAGCCTAGGTGTCCATGGATGGATGAATAGATAAAGAAAATGGAGTTTTATAGAGTTATAAAGAAAAATGAAACTATGGCATTTGTAGGAAAATGGATGGAACTTGGGACTTTATGTTAAGTGAAATGAACCAAACTCAAAAAGTCAAGGGTCATATGCTTCCTGTCATATGTGGAAGCCAGAGAGGCAAAATGAAAAGAAAGGTACAGTATGATTGCATTAAAAGAAAAAAAAGCAGTAGGATAGAGGAAGAGGACTAGGCAGTAGGAAGAAGGGAGGGAACGAGGGAAGCACTGGTGAGTGATATTGGCCAAATTATATAATTATACATGTGCTTGTACTGATATGTAACAACAAATCGCACCAATATGCACAACTGTGATGTACCAATAAAAAAATTTGGGAAAAAAGATAAGAAAATATGAAATTATTTTTAGAAATTTCAGTCATGATTATCTTCTATAGTTCATTAACTTTCATATAAATCTTTTCTTGCCTGAAAGATAGTGCTTGAACAAGAATAGAGACTCTGCTTTATTATCATTGCAAGATTTCTCTTTTCTTTCTTTGTTTTTTCCCCTCACTACTGAGGATCAAATTCAGAGGAACTCTATCTCTGAGCTGCATATATCCCCAACCCTTTTTATTTCAAAACAGTGTCTTGATAAATTGCCCAGGCTGGCCTCAAACATGCAGTCCTCCTGCCTCAACTGGGAACCCTTCCAAGATTTTTAATCAGCATTTTTAACTTACTTCTTAGTCTGTTTTCTGCTGCTAAAACAAAATAACAGATCGGGTAATTGATAAACAATAGAAGTTCATTGGCTTACAGTTCTGGAGGTCGGGAAGTCCAAGAGCCGTGCACCAGCATCTGGTGCGGTCTTTTCATGCTTAATCATACCACAGCAAAGGAGAAGCAGCATGTGCAAGACAGAGAGAGGAAAATCTGGTCAAAGTCATCCTTTTCATCAGGAACCCACTATCTCAATGATTAACTCACTCCACACGAGGACAGAGCCCTCAATACCAACTCACCTTTAAATAGTTATACTCAGGGTCCAATTTCCAGTGCATGACTTTTAGGGACTCATATTAAATAATAGCAGTTCCTAATTTACTTCTGAGATTATCATTCTATATTCTCACCAGTATATACAGCAAATTGACTCATTGCTAATATAACAAAAATTCTATGCATGTTTAAAGACCTAGGACATTGATGATTTTTCTCAATACCTTTATGCTTAGTTAAAGATTTGGAAAAACATCCCTTGCACATGTTAAAATTGTTCCAAAAGTTTTAAGATTATGTATTAAAGAAGAATTCTCTTTTGAGAATGTTACTTAAGTCATAGTTAAGTGAAAGGTGGTGTGAACCATCTGATGAATGATTAGTTTTCACATCAGACAACCAACTTTTCTGAGCACACTGACTTTGCAAGGATTTATAGTTCCCCGCCCTCATGCTGGAGTTATTTCAGCTTCCTGTGATGCATTCCAACTAATCTGTAGGTTAAGGCATTCCTTGATCATATATAGATCCGATTGCTACTCAGCCCTGGAATTCTTTATAAAATTCCAGAACTTGGACTAGAAATTGACTTAGGGAATCCAATAAAGTCACAAGTCTTGGCAGTCATCCAAGCTAAATTTATAGACTGGAAGAAATATGGGCCTTCTATTGTTCTCTTTTTCACCTTTGTAAGGTTTCTTTTGTGTCTCTGTGAGTATGTGAGAGTAAATTTATCATTTTGCTGACAGCAGAGTGGAAATAACCATTGAAGGGATCCAGCTAAAAAATTTTCACTTTGGATCTTCCCAGGTCTTTCTCAACATTGACCCCAAACCTGAAACAAGAGTGAATTTCTTCTCCTTTTGTAGGATGTTGAGGTCATAAAAGAAGAAATTCTTGAAAACGAATCACACAAATATAACAGCTGACATTCGTGTCTGCCAGCTAGGTACAACTCCCAAGTCTCTGTTCCTCCCCTGGCTCTGTGGAAGCCGTCTTTTGGAGACATAATCAGAGAGAGTGTAATCCTATATATTGCTTCTATCCATTCTGCAAAATGGTAATAGGGGCAAGAAAACAAGCTCTGGAGCATCTAGGAGACTTAGTATTTTAAATGTGTACCCGATGTTCTGTAGGGTTTAGAGAGCCATGCAAGTCCCTCATATCTGACCACTGAAAACTTGTCTTATGCTTACAGAATGGGTTTGCTGTTGTGAGGCCCCCAGGCCATCATGCTGAAGAATCTGCAGCCATGTAAGTACCAGGAACTGTTGCCCATCTCCAAGCGCCACGGTTCCTGGCGGTCACCTGCCCCATGCATGTTTCTGAAGCCTCTAATTGTTAGCAGATGGACTGAAAAATCTTGCGAGGTACTCCCAGAAGCAGATTTATGGCTTCAGAGATCATATAGCATTTTAAAAAATGCTCTGAACATTATTTATAATGGTTTTCCTGGATGATTTGCTTTCTTATTTCTCTGTTCTTCTCTATTCCGCAGGGGGTTCTGCTTTTTTAATTCAGTTGCAATTACCGCCAAATACTTGAGAGACCAACTAAATATAAGCAAGATATTGATTGTAGATCTGGTATGTATTCCTGGCCAGAGCTGCATTTTCAGTGACTCTAGATAAAAGGGAGTGGATTTGTATTTCTGTTCGGTTTTCTTGCTTTTAGCACTCGCAAACAACTGAAGGGTGTGTTTCCTTTGAATGTGGAAACTCATTAAATTCAGGATTGTAGTTCTGAAACCATAAACATTCACGTTTCACTTTCATGGTGTTAACTGCAATTTAATGAGAAGAAGGCGCAGATCAGGGCAACTTTTATGATCCTTAAATGAATTGATACTTCCACAGTTAAAATAACCCAACAGAACCTGAATTTACTTTTCCCTACAGAATATAGACTTTAAATAGTCAGATGTGCTGGAAAGAATGCTGTTGCTTTGGTAACCAATTGGCCACTTCCCCTGGTTAGCAATCATGTCGCTTGTTGTGCAACAATGGTATTATTAAAATAAGTCAGCATGTCATTTTTTTCTGAAAAGATCTCAGATCTCAAATGCCAGTTTGGGTTGACTCCCTACCGGATCCCTGAGTGATTAAAAGTCAGAGGCCTTAACTTAGTCTTCCCTTCAACCTGATGCATTCTTACACAATAGTTATAATTTGTTTAACAAATGGTTTTTTTAAATGCAGATGACACTTGGCATGTTGTCTAAAGTATATTCATGAATAATGAGCTGGAGATCTGCCCCATACAAAAAGGACCAATCCAGGAAAGGGCCAAAGAGAGCTGAATGGTGATTTATGAGCCCCGTTTTCGGTTTGCCTCCAGTTCATGAGGAGGTGTAATAGGTTGTCTGACAAGGCATAGACAGGAAATGAACCCTGGCATCCAAACCGAACCTGCTACATCTGCACTTAATTAATTTTTGCAGGTGATAAAAGATTTAAAGGCAAAATATGTTAAAGGTTTTTTTGAAGTGCAAGGCTTAATAGTCTAAATCTTGTTCATATCTGCACTCATAATTAAATCTTATTGGAAGTCGTGGCCTCACCCTGCAGCCCTCTGATTTAGTTAAACAGGCACACCAAAGGGTTGAGAGAGCACAAACAAAGCCATGTGAAGAAATACTTAGTTAAGTTAAAGTGAAGATAAAAGGACTGGAAGAGTGATAGCCATTTCTAATGCTTGGTTGCAATGGACATTTTTCGCACTCCATATTCTAGACTTTCTGTGAACACTTTTGTGGAAAGAATATTGAAACCTAGCTTTCCATGTGTTTTCCAAACATGATTAAATTTCAATGCAGGTCACAGTTCACCATTAAAAAATATGTTGAAGGTCTAGATAATACCACAGCAGCAAGGTCTTAAAATTTTTTCATAAATGAAGACACTAGTGGCTGTTTTCCCATATAACTACCAAAAGGATATTTTAAATAATTAATGATTAATTTTCCCTGAATTACAAGGTTGCATTTTAAGAAATCAATATATTCCTAGTTCTGTAAATTCTGTGCTAGGAAAATAAGACAAAAACTGGAAGAAAGCATAGCAGATGAAGACCAAAGAGTGTGCAAAAACAAAAAATAAATGCTAAGCTTTCTATATTTGTACAGATTATGTGGCAAGGTGATTGGTGAGCTGTTCATCTTAAGTCTTTCAGTGGTTACTTTTTGAGAAATCTCTGCTATTATTTTATGGTTCTATGAAGATAATCAAGAAATGTTGAGAATGACTTTGAAAGCACATTTGTGACATCCAAACTCAAACACAATGAATTGAACAGTGGACATGAAAACTTCTTTTCCTATCTTATGATAGATGATACTTTGTACTTCAGAGGATTTATATGTACAGTTTTGGTTTTGTACCTTAACACCAGAATAAAATCTGATACGATTTATAAAATAATTTATTTGGTAGCTCCAAGGAGTTTCCTGTAAACTAGCTGGCCTTTGATTATGAATCTGCTCCATTATCCAATCATAAAGGAGACTGATTTCCCAATAGGCTGCATCAGAGGAGAAGTTTTTGTTTCAGATTCTCTAAATGTATGAAGTTCTGTCCAAAGGGTTGCCTCTGAGATCACCACCAGCCCACATATTCTTACTTTCAAGTCTTCCAAATTCTGCAGCTGCAGGGCTACTTTGAGGAAATTCCTGTTTCTTCCAGCTGCAGGGAAGGAAGTTTTAAAGTGCCACGTGATGCTGAGGCATCCGTTCTCCCTTGACAGGCCTATTCTGCGAGTTAGCAAAGGAGAAGGTGTGAAGGGTCCTCAATGGTGGTAGAGCTTCATTCCTGCACATCCTGAGACATCCAGAGTCATTAACGTTGGCTGGTGGATGTGAAGTTGCCCTGCAGGGTCAACAAACGGCAGGACTACTCCATTGTCCAACAGCTAGTTTGGGGGTTTTTATACACGTAATAAATACAGAGTTCAGGTTCTTAATTCACTTCCTATTGTGGATCAGCCAAATTCAGAGGCATTGAGCACTGTGAGCAGATATGATTCTGGTTGGTGTGGAAAGCTCACTCCTTCCATTTCTCCTGGCAGGGAAGATCCCAAACACGTTTAGGTTGCTGTGGAGAGGGAGCAGCTGTACTAGCATTTTAAATGCAAGAAATTGGTCATTGCGTTCAGGCTATGTCCTAGAAGTAGATTTACCTGCCTGAGCCACGTAACTTTTTGGGTTATGTGACTATTAATTATAAAATAATACTTATTTGATTTTTCCTTTTTCTTTTTTTCTTTTATTTATTTATTTTCTTAAAGAAAGAGGGGATAGTGAGTGAGAGAGAGAGAAAGAGAGATGCAATTTTTATTTAGTTTTTCATGTGACGTTTATTGCTTGGACACTTGGTTGTGTACGTGGTGATCGGGTTTGAACTTTTGTACTCACGCATGCCGGGCAGGTGCCATAACTGCCGAGCCACCATTCCAGCCTCTCATTTTCTTTTTTAAAAGAAAAGTTACTTCAGATGTCCTTACATTGAGGGAAATTCCATTATTGATAAAATACATTTAGACCTTTGTCATAAGTCCTTGCAGTAAATAATTTTGAGTGATAGCATTAGCTGGTAGAATATGTGATTTATTCAAAGTTATTTTGACATAAAATACAAAACATTGGTTCTAAATTCTTGTACAGAATCCATTTTTATAGTATACTTTTTTAAACTGAAGATGACTTTTTGCATTTCCCAGAATATTTGAGATTTATGGTTTATTTCAAGGCTTTTTCCATTTAATTTCTATAATAATTTCTCATAAGCAACAATAATATTCCCACCTTAGCCTTGTATATCTGTGCTAGGAAAAACAAGTCTCAGTTCATGTATGTATGTATGTAAGTATGTAGTTTGTATGAATATTCTGTAGTAAGAAAAACTGAAAAATAAAGAAAGATCTTCCTAAAATTTATACCATAAATTGTTGCACAAAAGACATACTTGTATTTAACTTTTATCGCTAAATATTTAGTAACTGTGAATATAGAACCAAGGAATTCCTAAATATTAGAATGGGTCTGTATATTTTAATGAATAACATCAGTTGAGATGCTTATTATGCTGTGGACAAGACTATATTTCTTTAGAAATATATCTACTAATAAGTACCCAACACATTTTTAGGAACAAATTATTTTATGTCTCAAATTTTCATTTTATTTAATTTTTTATAGAGGGGGAGAGAGGTAAAGAGAGAGAGAGAAGGAACCAACTTTATTTATTTTTTCATGTGGCCTTTGCTTCTCTGAAACTTAGTTGTGCGTGTGTTGCTGGTGTTCGAATCCAGGTCCTTGCACATACCAGGCAACTGCTCCAACCACTTAGCCACTACTCCAGCCCTTATTTGGCCTTTTAAAATAAACATTTTCAATGTTCCTAAAGAAACAGAGATAATCAAGGCAATATTTTTCTGCTCTTCCAATTGTGTACATGTATGCCCAGAGTAAAATTTGTCTTACAACCTTGAGTGTTGTTAATCTATATAGAAAGTTGAAGCATCCCTTCAGTTATTTTTAAAGTTTTTATTTGTTTGGTCCATTCTCTAGATTATCTAGTAGTAAACAAAAAAGACATTGTTCATTAAATTGTTTCATTTTGTTCACATAAAGGAAATAATTTTGCTATCTCTTCCTTCCTTCTTTGAATACTCAGAAATCCAGGAATTAATATATTTTCAGTAAGTTACTTTTATTTCCCCTGATGTATATGTCTTTAGCTGGAACAAGTTTCTGAGATGATCCATATCTGCCCTAATATCATGATTCCTTAATTAATTTGGGTTATGTGTGTTATATAAACAAAAGGAGGAAAAGATCATTGCATATCTACTACATGGATGGCAGGCTCAGACTAGGTTTTCAGAAAGCTTTGGTAGTGTATAGTGGAGCTGTTTTGGGCTGGAGATTGAAGTAGAGACAACTTACATAAATTTCAATAAGAAGAAATAATGCTCAATGACTTCTCCTCTCAAGTTTGCTAAGTGGATCAAAGAGATAATGAGCATGAATTTAAGTTAACTGCTGCAGTTAAGAATTTATCCTTTGGAGTAAGACATGGATTCAGATCTAGTCTTACAATTTACTTTCTGTATAGTCTTAGTAAATTAGTGACACTCTCTGAGCCTTAGTTTTTCTATGCTTTAAATTAGGACTTATATCACATACTCCATATGATTATTAAATAATTCATGCAAGGTATTTGATATAGTGCCTAACCTAAAAATTACAGGAATTATTGTTGAAAATAGTGTGATTCTTACTGATATAAAATAAAGTAAAATATAATTATATAGTTACAAATTGCCAAAAATTTTGGTAACAGAAGAATAAACTATATACTATATAAGCTAATGATAGAGCAATATTTGAACAAAAATGTATAGATTATTAATTTTTAAGAAAGCTCCATTTTACTTTTGTGTGAAAGATAGTAAGCATTTTCATTGTAGTCTTTAATACCTGTAAAGATATTAAAGACATTTTAAAAATTGCTATTAGTTATATTTTTGCATTCTTATGTTAATTCTGACATATGTTCATATTATAAATCAATTAAAAAAGAACTGTCAAGTTTTGAGCCATTATCATTGACAACTGTCCTAAGAATCTTTCATTCATTTTAATGAAACAAGGTTTCATTTTTGTTTTTTGAATTGAAAGGGGAAGAGGTGTGGAAACAAAGAAAAAGAGCAGGAAGAATGCTAGGAAGAGAGCCATGATCTAAAATTAAGATTAGGCAGATTAGACTAGATTGCACAAAGCCCCATGCCATCTTTCTACTTGGGCCCAAATGATTTAAGAGCTAATGAGCTCATACTCTCTGTGTTTTCAACTCTTGCCGTCACTATTTTACCAAAATGAAGTATGAAGTCCTTTTTGCATCTGGCCACTCTTTTGAAGTGACTCTAACTGCTAAGGGATTGCTAACTGAACTGAATGCTTCAAGAAAGCCAATCTACTCAGCTGGTTGCAAAGCCTTTGACCTTAATGGTGGGACTTGGCAAATCAGTGCACACACGTATGTTTAGTGTTCTGTCAAGAATTGCGAAAATGCTCTGTAAGCCATAGATCCTTCTGCAAAATACTAGTTTGTAGTTTAAACATTAGTCTTTTTTTCAGGGGCCAATGAGGCTAGTTAATTAAGCCTGAGGGGTTATGAACTGTTGGCAGTTAATAAGTCATAAAATTCCTCCATAAAACAGGATGCGAGATTCCATCACTGAAGCAAAGAGTACAAAGAGCCGGTGTATAAATATCTAATTGTACCAAAGGACTGGGCTTTCTCAATGACTGCTCATCTGGAGTCTCCAGGGCACGCTCGCTGTGGTTTCCTGATTTTTAGAAGCCAGTTTAAAAAATGAGTGCATTAAAGGGTAATTTGCCTGAAAATTCAGGAAGTAAAGGGGGCGGTGTGAAGCAGGCTGAATGGGAGAAAAAAAGAGGGACATAGTGAGAAGACAGAAAAAGAGAAGGAGGGTGGGGTCGGAAGACAGGGAACTGGAAATCAGAAAGGTTGTCTCCACGCAGAGTAGACAGGACTGTATGTGTCATCTGTTTTCTTTTCCCTGTAGGATGTTCACCATGGCAACGGTACACAGCAGGCCTTTTATGCTGACCCCAGCATCCTGTACATTTCACTCCATCGCTATGATGAAGGGAACTTTTTCCCTGGCAGTGGAGCCCCAAATGAGGTTCGGTTTATTTCTTTAGAGCCCCGCTTTTATTTGTATCTTTCAGGTAATTACATTTCATGATTACCCCTAATTTTCTTGTCCTTTGCTGGTGTTTTAAATTACACGAGATTACTGAGTCGTCCCACAGGACCAAGAACCAGTGCAGAACAAGTGCATAACCCAGAGCACTGGTTGTCAAGCAAGGCCGGGGGTCTGACGCCTTGTTTGATGTTTATTTCAAGAGGTCCCCAGTGCTTGTTTCCCTCGCTTTTTGCTTTCTTCCCTTTGCCCTCTTCTCTGCCTACTCTGGTGTTTTTCTCTTCCCAGGTTGGAACAGGCCTTGGAGAAGGCTACAATATAAATATTGCCTGGACAGGTGGCCTTGATCCCCCCATGGGAGATGTTGAGTACCTTGAAGCATTCAGGTTGGTACTGCTTGCTTTCTGCAAATGGCAACTTAGAAAACAAATGTCCACTGAAACAACACCAGATGTGAAAGGAAAACAAATTTCCAACTAAGGTAAAGGATTGCTACAGAGCTTCGTAGGAGTAAGTGTAAGGAAAGAAGGTTTATCAGGACCTAGTTGCATTGTTACAGGTATATTGGCCAATGGCCCAGACAAGCTCCCCATTCCTCACCGAAAGGAGCAGGGCAAGGACTTTATTATTAAATAGTTCTGTCTGGAAAATTCCGCTTATTATTACACGTGATGTGATTTACAAGGGATATTAGCATATTGAATGTTCTGAGAAGTCCTTCACTACCTATTTAACTTTACTGTACAGGCATTTCCCAAACTTCACTGGTTGAAGGAATCCCTGTTGTACACAGAGAATGTTGGCTTTCCTAGTTCTGCGGAGCCAACTTATCTAAGAATGGCAGTGACCCAGGCCATGTCACTTGACGATACAGTAAATGACTTCTGTATGTTTTCCCTCTCACATTAAAACATTAACTACTTGGTTGACTGTTTTCAGTTTCTCTAGGAGCACATGAAATGTATCCATACTGCATTCTGCTACTTGTTTTTTCTTTTTGAAAGCAAGGAATTTTAAATTCATTTAACCATGAAATACCTGATCCAAGATTTTTTTTGAGATGCAATTTAAGAAAGGTTATTTCTTCTCTGAAATTAAAAAAATTCAGTGTTTGAAAAGGTGTCTTTTGTAAGGATAAATATTAGAATGTGGAAGTTTTAGCATATTGGTAACATATAATTGCTTACATGTTTTGTAGTTGAAAGTAAAATCAAACAACAGTATAAAAAAACTTGAAAGCTTATCAGTTTTGAATTTGTGATGTATTTGAAACTTAGGGAAATAATGAGGAAATTTTCAATAAATGAATTTTGATGGGTTTCTGCTGTCTTATGTGTCCTGCATACTTCACTTTCTCATTTGAAGGCGACTTTTCATTAGAAAAGACGTCCAGGAAAAGTGACAGGAAACTAGTTACTTAAATGATGCATTTAAATTAAATATGTTTGGCTTGGTATTCAATATACACTGAAAAATTCTACCCAGAATATGCACAGTGATGTCTACAATATTTATTTTAGCATAGTGTACTTGGATACCATATGAAGATATTTTGCTTAAAGTAGCAGCAAAATAATTAAATATTATATGAAGAAATAATAGAGGTTTAAGTGTTATGAATTTCTTTTTCTATTTTTAGAACTTCATAAACAGGATTAGGTGGCTTTTCCTCACTGTGACCAAAATAGCCATCAAGAACAGCATAGAAGAGAAAAAGTTTATTTCAGTGTTAGAGATTTAATCCATAGTGGCCTGAGTCCTTTGCTCTGGGGCCAAGGAGAGACAGAACATATTGGCAGAAGGGACTGGTGGAGGAGCACTGCTCCGTCTATGGAGGCCAGGAAGCCCAGAGAGAAAGGGAAAGAACAATCCTTCCAGGGAATTCCCCAGTGACCCACCTCCTCTAGCCATACCCATCGGCCTACAGTTACTATCCAGTCCATTCAAATTAGGATGAACCAATTAGGTCACAATTCCCATAATCTAATCATTTTACCTCTGAATTCCTGCATTAACCCAAGAGCTTTTGTGGGATACTTCATATCCAAACCATAATCATATCTCAAAGGAATCAGATAATAGTCTTTAATACCTATGAGATATGAATTTGTCTGCTTCTCAAATTAACCTGGTAACTTGAATACAAATTAAGTTCTCAATCTCATTGCAGCAAATTATCATATCCATTGATCCATAGTGCACATTATATTTCTTATTATTGTAATACTGTTTGCAATATAGTTTTACCTAAAAATGCATCATGTATGCCTAGCAGTGAAGGACAGTTTATATTTTGTGCCTATTCCAGAAAGTGAAGTTTGAATGAGATTATTTTTCTAAAGAATTCTTTTTAATGTAATCATTTTCACTAAATAATGTGGCAACAGATTATAAGTGCACATTATTGTTTTATGATTGAAATGGTAATTAAGTTTTCCTGAAAAGTGACAATTCTCAAGAACAGCACATCACTGTGCCTAAAATGTGGACACTTTATATTAGCAAACTGTTCTGAATTTCCAAGCAAGGTCACCATTACCTAAGTTTAAATGGAGAAGAGGCATTATTTAGCTAGACTGTAGAAAGTTTATAATTGTGGCTTTTTGTGATCATGATTAGTTAGAACAAGATTATAATCTCATTAATTTTAAATTATATCACATGTGATATTCAATGTTTATGCTCAGAAATACTTGTAAATTTGTTATGGAAGAGTCAAAAACATAAGGTATTCATTCAAAAGCATTTATTGAACATATATGCCAGGCATCGTGATGAGCCCTGGAATTCAGAGCCATCTTTGCTCCCAGGGATCATAATAGAAGTGATACTTATTGTTCCAAAGAACAGGTGTGCTTAGACTGAGAGAACAAAACAATTGACTCCTCCTGAAGGGTTTCAGGTAAGACTTAACCAAGTATTGTTCAACCTGTGGCTTTAAGTATGATTGGGAGTTTATAGGAATTAAAAAAAAAACATGAATTGGAGTAGGGAAAATTCTCAGTAGGCAGAAAGAATAGACTGGAAAGTATGGAGTCACAAGAGTCATGAAAATGATTTTCCTTGTTGCCTGAAGGGCATGAGAGTGAGATTGGTGGAAGGAAAATGCATCATACTTTGTAAAGTCTTTACCCACCTTTGTCTATCATTATCATCTGCTGTCTTTCTTTATAAGATGGACTTCCCAAAAATTTTTAATGTGGTGTTATTATATGAGCTTATTGCTATCAATTGAAAATGTCACCCAAGAGCTCATGTGTTAAAGTATTGGTCCCCAGCTGACGGTGATATTGGAAGATAGTTCCTGTAAAAGGAAGTTAAGTCATTTGAGAGGGCGTGCCTTGCTGGGGATATTGGGATCCCAGTCCCTTCCTTTCTCTCTTTTTCATCCTGTCCTCCATGAGATTAACAGTTTCCTCTGCCACTCCTCTCGGCCATGATGTCCTGCCTCATCATCGGTCAAAAACCACAGGACCAAGTAACCATGGACTGAAATCTCTGAAATCATGAATCAAAATAAACCTTTACTCTTTTTAAGTCGATGATCCCAGGCATTTTGTTACAGTGATGGAGAGCTGTCCTTCTTAATAGAGTCCTTTTGGGGCTGGAGTGGTGGCTCAGAGGTTGCGGTGCTTGCCTGGCATGTGTGAGTACGTGGGTTGAAACCCCAGCACCACGTATACAAGGAAGTGTCAGAGGAATGAAAGCCACATGAAAAAATAAATAAAATTAACTCTGTCTTTCAAAAAAGCAAATACAATCCTTGTTTCCCAGTACTGACATGAAAGATCATTCTGACATCTGTGTATGGATGCAGGAAATAGAGGTGGGAGGAATAAAAGGTGCATTTCTACTTTTTTAGTTTTTCATTGTTTTTGGACTGTGATAAGCATGTTTGGAGGGGAACCTCACTCTCTGGAAAGCTACATTTATAGTGGGATATAAGGTGCCTACTACTTTCACTTGCCCAAAATTGACATATATATTACTATGAAGGTTTCTATTATGTGCTTTTTCTATGGCAAAAATAAAATTGTTAGCAAGCCAAAATGTCATGCTTCCTATGAGCTTAAAAGATGATTTTAAAAATATAATAGAATACCTATATTATTTCAGATGACTTATTTATTCCAAGCAGTTGTCATTCATCCCTGAAATAATTGAAGGGTATGCTTAAATTTTTGTGAGAGTTTTAAAAATACCCTATAATATCAAATATCTTTCCAAGGTTACCATATTATAATGATGTAATAATAGCTACATTCATTGAGGTTTTACATGCCAGGTCCTAGATTCAAAACTTCATAGGCATCAGGTTAATTCTGAAATGCTTTGTGTAAGTCAAAGAACCACTGATAGGAAGAGCCATGATGTGAACTCAATTTATGGATCTACAATTTATACTCCTTTCTCATGACGCATTTATGATTTCCTACTGTTTGACTTAAAATATTCGGAGGTGGCAAAGCACAGTGAGCTTTACCAAAAATGTAAGAGCTTTGTGTCCCCGCTGCCTCCTGCTCTAACACATGAATGCCTACTGCATAGCACGGTGAAAAGAGTAGGCATTCAAGAGTATTGGTTTAAAGAGTCCAAGAAGAGAGACGATGCTAACTACAAGAAGAGCATTGGGAAGCTCTGGTATTAAGCGAACCCAGAGAAACCTGAAGAACCTATGTAACACCGTTTGGCCTGTTGTGACATTTTTGGGTTTCTTGAGAAATGCGCCTTACTCAGAACTTGGCACATCCATTCATTTGACTGCAAAGATGTCAGGTATCTTCTCTTTACTCAACAGGTGTTTTACTTGTTGCCTGCTCAGCAATTTCTGTACCAATCATTTAGAAAGAGTGTCCCAGTGGTTTCAAATTCTTTGTAGCCTCTTGAAAATCACTGGACATATTATTTTTTTCTAAAAGCTAAATCTCTAAGGGTCCTTTAAATTTTACAGTGATCATTTATATATAATTATTCATATGGTTAATTTATAGTAGACAAGAAAGTATGCATGCCATACTTCTAATTAAATTTGAGAAGAACATTTCTGAGGATTTCTTTTTAAGCAGTAATTTCCAATTTAGAAGTAAGATAACAGTGCTCCTGGACATGATGCCTATTGTGTTGAATGAATGAATGAATGAATGAATGACAATCCCTGTGTAGCCTTTCAATTTCCAAAAGAAGTTCTGTCCCTTTATAGTCCTTTATACCCTTCATAGTCACAGGTGGGTTCCACATCTGTGGATTCACCAAACTATAGATAGAAAACATTTGAAAAAGTTATATGTGCACTGAGTATGTATGCATCTTCTGGTCATTATTCTCTAAACTATTTAATATAATAACTATTTATATAGCATTTGCCTTGTATTAGGTGTTACAGGTAATCAAGGAAGAATTTTAAATATACAGGAGGAGATTTATAGATTATATGCAAATACCGCACAACTCTACAGAAGGGACTTGAACACTTGCATGTTTTCACATCCAAGAGGGTCAGTTCCCCATGGAAACTGAGGTGGATTGTACAAGATATTTGAATTCAGGTTATGATGAAATAATAAATGGTATTCGACAAACACTGAAGACTAAGAAAGTGTCATAAAGTATTGTTCTGGATTACATAGATAGAAGCAAGTTTTGGTTTAAAAAATCTCTTCAAGTTAGCATGTTGTAGTCTATAGCTATTTTAATTAGCATTTTTCACTGATAAATTTTCCTGAAAGCAAAGGATCTATAAAAAATCAACTCTTCAGAGAAGTTCCTCTTAAGACAAAACTGAACCAGAGTGATTCAGTTTCATTGAGGTTGCTAGGGTACCATTTGAAAAATGGGACTTGAGAGAGTTGTCTAATGTAGGAATAAAAATATAACAAACCCTGTGATGATTGTATTGGAAACCACCTTTCCCCCCTTTTATTATCTTATGAAGTGTATGTTTTATCAAAGTGTGATGAGCTAGTAAATGTAAATTTTGCTAAAATACTTTAGCCATATATCAACTAGAATATTTAGAAGGGTAGTGTTATTGCTACATAGATAAACCACTAAATCCTTTGCCCACATATAAATAACTCCATCAGCCTTACTTCTTTCTCCTATCTTTGGCTTATACTTGATTGCTCTAACTCACAAACAAATTTATAATATATTAATACGGTACTGTGGAGGCTGGTGCAGTGGCTTGTTGGTTACAGCACTTGCCTGGCATGCGCCAGTACACAGGTTCAAACTCCAGCACCCACATGCACAACTAAGTGTCAGAGCAGTGAAGGCCATGTGAAAAACTCAATAAAAATTGATATTCTCTCTCTCTCTCTCTTATTGTCCTTCTCTCTTAAAAAAAAAACACCAATACTGTGGTTAGAAAACTGACCAGATATCATGTCTGTTTTTAGTTCGCTAATTTTGTTCCTGAAACAGTCTTTAAGGGGATGGAGCAGTGGCTCAGCGGTTATGGCTCTTGCCTTGCTTATGTGACTGCCCGAGTTCAAACCCCAGCACCACTTACACAGCAGAGTCTTGTACACAGCAAAGTCTTGGAGCAACAAGGGCCACATGAAAACCTAACTAAAATTGCTTCTTGCTGTCTTACTATCCCTCTCACTTTAAAAAAAAAAAAAAAGAAATAAACAGTCTTTAAGATAGTAATCATGGCTTCCTGTAATTCCTCTCCTACTTGTGGTAAAAATAAAAAAATGTGCATTTAACTCAAGCAGAGTAGAACAGGTTGTTTTTTTGTCATATCTGTAGAGCAAGTGTTCCTAGACAACTAGTTAATAATGGTCAGCCTCAGGTTGTTGGTTTTTCCACTGAATGATAATAGATAATTTGGGGGCGGAGTATATAAGTACAATACTTTACTTTTTCTCATAATTTTATTAAACATCAACATTATTATATTATTCTTAAAGACTAACTTACAAATGTTATTGCTATGTGCATAGACTGAAAAAGAGGAGTCTCTCTTTCATCCAACAAATGAAGTGGGACCATAAGTAAATATTTAAATTCTCTCTTTTGGTAAGGGCTACTTAGTATATATTTTTATGGTTATTGTTCTTATTTTTCTTATATTTTAGTATTATTTCATGGAAAGTGAATAGAAAACACCACCAAAAATATATTTATAGTAATAGCCTAGAACATTGATTGAGAATTTAATTTTTGCTAGCTACTTATTTTTAAAAATCTTGAGATGTTCTTAAGTGTTCTTATTTTCCAGATAAGAATACCAGACCTTTTGAGTACCAGTAGATCTCTCGTATCAGAGAGCCAGGAAATGGTGATCAGTGGTTTGATAGCATCAAGTGTCATTGTGGAAACAGTTCTCTTTGACCTCAAACTGTGGTCCCTCTGTCAAGAGTAGGGAATGACAAAATAATATGGTGAGAAATCCTTTGCAAATGCGCTTCAGCCTATCCAACATTTTGCTTGGACATCTAAAGTGGTGACATTACTTTAAAATTGAAAAACACCTCCTAGATTTTTCACTATCCTTGTCTCATATAATATCTTTAAGCCACTCCTTATGCCTTTTCCTCATCTGACAGAAGAAGAGAGCCTATTATATAAACCCCTGAAACATTTTTGCTTTTGATCACCAGTCTATTTATAATGGGAAATATATTTTTACATCTTCGTTAAGAAAAATATTTCTTTCCTATGTATGCATTTACAGTTTTTTTAATAAGGGTATATGATTAAACTTCAGAAACACTAAATTAAATTTTAATACAACACAGTGATAAATTAACTTTTAGATCCCATTTTGAAATAAAGAATGATTTGTTGTCATCTAAAAATCGTACTCAATACTGTCAAACGATTTGGGGTCTTATTTTGTCTTTGAGAGCTGTGGTTGATACTTCCCAGTCTTGCAATGGATTCTCAATAGTTAGTGACAAGCAAATATATTATACTCATGATAGTGTGTACTTTCCCAAGGATGTCCAAAACATTTGGGGAAAGAGGGTAGAATTTCTTGAAGCAATTTGCCAATATGAAATACTGTACATATCAAATTGGCCTGACTACCATCTTTCCCAGACCATTTATCATAGCTCACAAATCAAGCCCACATTTTCTCTTTCTGAAAGTCGTGGCTAATAAATAAGATGTGGGCCTCAAATCTGAACCCGTCAATCAATCTTGAGAACAAAGCAGTAATGACTTTCATCTATTAATATTTTATTTCAATAAGAAGTAATACATTTGAATTTATGACTGATGTGGGCTACAATTCTATTCATTATCCATCCATATTCTATTCTCTATATGCAGCATGTTGTGATATTTCAATATATTTCATCAAAGCACATCATGAGGAAAAAATCCACAGGAATAAATATTAGAAAACTGTCAACTGTGTCTGCTCTTTAGCTTCAGGAATAAACATAATTTAAGAACATTTTTTCTTCTCTCATCTGTGCAACATATTGTACCAATTTTCATCAAAAAATTACAATTTTTATAGGTGTGTGTCTCTAGATACCCTTAGAATTTCTGCTCTTTGACCTTGAGAGTAAATTGATCTTATGCGCACCTGTCTTCTTTGGGAAACTTGCAAACTTGATTTTTGAACTGAGCATCAAAGATATATGATATTATTAGACACATAGAGCTCAGGTAAAAAGTCTAGGAAGTGTCTTAAAGTGCCTGATGTTTTGAAAAGTGAATAATATCTTCAGTGAATAACTAAAGTAGTTCAAATGCTACAATTTATTTCTATTATTATTTTAAAAGGTTAGATCAAACATAAAACTTTTAAGACAACATTCTTCTCTGCTTTAGAATAGTTCTAAAGCAAAAAATGTTCTGGGGATTTGGATAACAAATAATAAGAACTAATTAAAAATGGCTAATGTTTAATTAACAATTTTCTCTAACACGTTTCTTCATAAGCAGGTCATTTGTGTGCCAAAAAAATGCTTTGTTGCTATTTTCAAGATGAAATACTGAATTATAGAGCCCTTGCTTTGCACAAAATCCTCACAACATATGGGCAGTACTCTGAGATATGAGGAAGTGAAATCTTTCCATGAAATACTGTGAGATTTTTAGGCCAGAAATAGCATTTCTTTTAGACCATCAAACAACTCAGATCAATTCATCAACTTAAATTATCTCATCTAGGAATAATGGAATTATGTAATTATTTATGATATGATATAGCCAGAAATAAAGATAAATATAAATGAAGAAATAATGAATTCATACTTTTTTTCAGAGTTTCAGTGAATATTTGCAGATTTTGCTTCACTTATTGGTAATATAAAGCTCTTACCCAAATAAAAGTTACTTATTCTCATTTGGATCTTAGAAGTTACATTCTCAAAATTGAATAATTCTTTTCTCTTGCAATGATTTTACACTTAAAGCTTACTGTAACTACATTTATTGAGGTGACACATAATGTGAGAAATGATATTGTTTTAATATACCATAAATACAAATTTGTATTCTTTTGGGTGGAACTAGATAAATATTATGGCTTACTAATGGGAGTCTATTTATTGACTTCCCGGGTAGAGAAATCATCCTCATGAAAATTTTGTTCAGATACTACTATGAGGTGCAGGATTGAAGTTCACACCATTTTCTGGTGGGCAAGACATTAGAGAGGGGTTCAAGTCTTTGCATGACATCAAGCATCTGGATGATAGAGTTAGTTTTCCATACTTCATCCCAATGATTTGATGTTATGGAGATGAAACTACAAATCAACATCTGTTCTCATTTATATACAGGCACTCAGACTCCTCTGGCACTCCTCTGGAAGGGTGATGGCTTATCCATATCTGTTATGAATCTGCCCATCTTTCCGGGTGCTGGTTGTCTAAACATCTTCTATTCTGAAGTGCCATACTGAGGCTGTAAAGCCATATGGAGGCCATGAGCTTATGAACTGCATAGCTTTTAATGGAAAAGATAGCAAAATGAAATTTCTGCCATTATAGTTCACATTTCACAATTAATAAAGTGTATGGGAGGAGAGGGAAGAGAGATGATTCAACTGACTTCAAGCTCAGCCAAATTTTAAATTATCCATATTCCAATTTGAGGATATTTTGCAGTCTATAGAAAAGACCATCAAGAAAAAAGGCATTTAATGTATTAGCATGTAAAGAAATATGTAATTGCATTTGAAAACAAAATGTTGGTTCACACAGACTAGATATATTTAGTTGGTTCGTAACTTTGAGAATTTAAGGCAATGATGGAGTTACTGAAATGGACTAAATTTTAGAAACAGATGAACAATTTTCCTGGAAGAGTAACTGAAGGCAAAAAAACGAAGAGGAGTTTATTCAAAACCAAGAGCAAGTAAATAACAGGCATGAATTTCTCATTTAAAAGTTTTGTGGACTGGGGCTGGAGTGGTGGCTCAGTGGTTACAGCACTTGCCCAGAATGCGCAAGTACTCGGGTTCAAACCCCAGCACCCACATACACAACTAAGTGCCAGAGCAATGAAAGCCATGTGAAAAACTCAATAAAAATTGATTCTCTCTCTCTCTCTCTC